>MU839226.1:0-105583 GCA_030685235.1 Copromyces sp. CBS 386.78
AAAATTTTGGCGTGCATTAGCGCGCGGGAAGGGTGTAAGTGGGTGGGGCTACGGTGCCGGAAGACATTCATTACGGTGCGAAAAGACATTCTCATTAAAAATATATTAAATATTACGAAAGGAATAAAAATACTTCTAAATTAATTAATTATCCTTATCCTCGCTAAGAATAACCTCTTCTTCAATTAGCGCAAATAAAGGAAATAGTTTCGTATTCACGAATTTGTTATTAATTTTAATACCCCTAATATTTAAACCCTTCCCCTTTAACCCTAAGACTTCCGCTTCGTACTAAATATATTTAAATTATTATACGGGATCTTAAGGTATAAGGATAGAATAATAAGACTACTAAAAAGGAATCAAATCCTTAATTAATATCAAAGAACTTCCGCTCCTATTTTCAAATAAGAAATTATACTCTTTATTATAAAAATCCCTATAATATTAATTAAAAGTTTTAAAGGCTTCGAAGAATTCTTAAGAGGTAATATAATCGATAGCCTTTTTAATATACTAATAATAATTAATATAGATCCCCCCCTTAACGTTCCGACCTATAGAGATATACCCGATAAAAGGAGCTTATATAAGCAGAATCTCCTATTACTATTTATTAATATAAATTAATATAAAGGTTTTCTAAAAATAGGCAATATAGTGAATATAAGTGATTCGGTTCTTAAAAAAAAGATATAATTAATAAAGGAAGTAAAAATTAATACCTAATTTGGTTATTTACTCTTATTTAAACGTTTAAATTATTAACGTTAGAATATATTCTTGTTTAAAATTTAATAAAGAATTATAGTACTTTTAAGGTTAGCCCCCTTTCTTTTTAATAAAAATCGGATTATGAGATTTCTTACCGAAAATACTTTCCGCCGCCTTTAAAATAATCTTTTAATATTCGATAAATATATTAAAATTCCTAATAAAATACGAAAGGAGAATAATATCTTTAAGTAGCTTCTATTATAAGTAGAATAAATTTATAATTTATAGTACGCTAAGGATATAGATTTTTGTATACTTCGCGAAAATAAAATAGATTACAGCGTATAGAATATTTTAAAAACTATTTATAGGGATAAATAGGTAACAATTAAGGTTAATATAAACTTTAGAGAGGATTTACTATTTACTATCGGGACGTTTATTCGTATAGCGAACTTAATTTATTATTTTTAAAAGAAATTAGGGAACGGGAATTGAATTTTAAATATAATTAAACGGTTATAAATATTTATTTATAGTTCTTTAATATTTTAGCGAGGCTATAGAATTATATTAAAGGTAAAAAGAGGCGGGAGATTAATATAAATTATAACCTAAATAAAATTAATTGTAAAAAGTAAAAAAGAAATTGAAGATAAGGATATAGTATTAATATAAAAAAGAATTTAAGTAAAATAATAATAATAATATAAATTATAAAAAAAATTAAGAAAAAAGTAAAAATTGAAGATCTTTTTATATTTAGCTAACGTACGTTAATTAAGAGGAGATTAAGAATCGGTTTAATTACGTACCTAAGGATTTTAATAATCGATTAAAGTAGTAAAAGAAGAAAGGGTATTAAAATAAAAGGAGCAGTTTATAGTTAATACTATTATTATAGCCAAAAAAGAGACTTAAACCCCCGAATAAAAGAAGGAACTCCCTTTACGAAGTATTATTTATAATTATTACCTAATAAAAAGGTATTACTAAATAAGTAGCCAAATATAAAATTCCCCCATTTTAATTACCTAATCTTCCCCTAATTATAAAAGGGATAATAAAGTAGAAAGAAAAAATATTAGATAAAAGATTTTTACTTTATACCTTCTTTAGAAAAATTTAATAATTTAGAACATAAATAAGTATTAATTTAAACTAATAAATAAGAATAAAAGTATTCCTCTACTAATTTTACGCTAGGAAATACTTCAATAAACGGCTCTAACCTTAGAATTCTATTTAAATACCCTCCTTTTTAAACTTCCTTAAAAAGATTTTTTCTTTATTCCCTTTATCTTATTTAGGGATAAGACCCGGTACGTAATAAATATTTAAAAAGGAAAATACTTATATAAGAAATTATAGTCACCCTTAAAGAAAGGAGGAAATTAAGCCTTAAGGCTTACTAACTATTTATAAAAGAACGGCCTTCCCTTATTAAATTTCTTCTTCTAAATTTCCACTTTTAATAACCTACTTATACTAAATCCCCAAACATTTTTTCTACCCCTCCTAACTTACCTATTAAAGATTTTTTCGTTAATAAACCTATTATAATACCTTTTTTACCCGCTATTTCTTTACTTACTACCCCTATCCTAAAAGGTCTTCTACTCCCGTACACTTCGTACTAAGGTCTTCCTAAAAATATTTACCGCGCTATCTACAAAGCCCTTATATATTAGAATTAGCAAACCTAAAATTAGCCAATTTAAAAGCCTAAGTTCGGAAAAATCTACCCCCTTCGTATAGAAAATTAATTGCTTAAGGATTATTATATAAATATTAATTAGAGATTTATCTACTTTTTTAAAAATAGTAAAATTAATACGAAAAATTCTCTTATCTTTAACGTTACTATACTACTATAGGATAAAATATTTTACTAGCGTATAATTAGTAAAAATCCGCCCGAAGCCTTTTATAATTATAGTACGAAGGAGGATACCCCTTTAATAAATTAAGAATTTACTATAGTAGGGTTCGTTAATTTATAGTATACGTATAAGATAGAAAATTAGATTAAAGGTATATTAATTATCGTAGCCCTATTTTAACTCTTAAAGAATTTTAAGGATATAATTTATATCCTATTAAAAATATAGCCGATTACCGTTAGAAACTAATTATTAACCTCCTTTCTAGGATTGCGTTAAAATTTCCGAAAGATAAAGTAATAATATATCCCTATTATTTACAAATTTTATTTTAATTTAACAATCTTCGATTAAAGAGAATTCGAATAGTATTATTATAATAATATTTACGATAAAGGCCGAGAAGAAGTTATAAAGAATATTTACTTCTAGTATACGGTAAATAATTATATATATATAAATAAAATAAAGAATCGCCTACTAAATATTTTAAAGTAAATATAGTAAATTAATAAATTTTTTCTATTATAATACTACTAATAGATTTATAATTTCTAAATATTTAAAATTGCCCGTATTTTCTTTATTGAAATTAATTGAAAGGGGATAAAAATTAATTATTCTGTACGCCCTAATAAATATTTTTATTTATAGGAGGAGGGTAATTATTAAAAAACGTATAATTAAATTAGTAACGAGGAATAGGTTAAAAAGATAATAGTCTAATAGTAAATAAGAATTATTTATAATACTTTATAAATTAAATAGTAGAAAGGAAATTATATAATATTAGATACGAAATAGTAATTCTATTATTATATTTAAAATTACTATTTCTTAAAATTTAATAATAAATTAAAATATTAAGGTAAGCCGAAATACTTTAATAATTATATAATAATAGTTAGTAAGACGATTCGATTTAAAGAAATAAAGGATTTAAAAGCTTTTTATAATTTCCTCAATTAAATCAAACTATAATAGAAATCCGTATAATAATAATTAATTAAAAGAGGGTTAATTTATAGCTTATAGGAAATTCTTGCCTAAAGTCTATTAAATATATAAATTTCTTTATTATATTAAAAATAATTAATCCCCCTACTACCTTTTAAATAAAGAAGGATAGGGAAAATTGCGAAAAGGTATTAAAAAAAAATATTTAATTTACTATAATTAAAAAAATATTCGCTAACTATTTTATATTCCCCATAAAAATAAAGGCGGATAGAAATTTCTACGTAGTAAATTAAATCGAAAAGGATAAATATAAATTAGAATACAAATACTTTCTTTCCTTCGATATTAAATAGCGTTTAAATATTTTTACGCCCGAAAAATTTAGTTTTGAAATTGTAAGAGCAATTATATATTAGTATTTAAGCGAAATCGAAATAATCTAAACCTAAGAATATAAAGCGGTAAGGACCTGAAAGTATAAAGTATAATTAAAAGAAAAGAAAAAATTAGCCGAATAAAAGCGTAAGAGAGGAGATTAATAGAGACGAAGGGAAGTTAGTATTAAATCTGCTATTTTTATAATAAATTTATAGCGTTTATTTTATTTTTCTTTTAGTAAATCTATAAGGAGGATTTATTGCAAATTTAAAAGGAAGTTAAATTTAGGGAATTTTTTTACGTTTTTTCTTTAACTAAAGACTACGGGGTTATTAAGGGAGTAAGGTAGTTTATTATAAATAGGAGTAAATTAATTATTTAATTAAATATTATTAATTATAGGTTTGAATTTTGAAAATAAAAGGAAAAGGAATTTCCTTCGAAATTTAAAAAGAGAAATAAGCAATTTAAATTAAATAATACTCCTTTTTAGAAAAATATATTCGAATTTTAATCCTAAATTCGTTTTCCCGTATTAAATTTATTCTTCTTTTACTTCGTAATCCCCTCTTAAAAAGATTGACGTTTAAATTTATTCCTTCAATTTCTTTTGAAAATCTGTTAGAATATAATGTTTTAATATTAGTTCTAATTTCCTTTAAGTAGTCGATAGTTGGTATATAAGGATTTCTTCGTCTTTATTTTACGGATAGGAACTATTTTACGGTAGATCTACTCTCTTCTCTAAGGTATTAATTCTTATAATCTTTATATCAATTGAGTTAGTTTTTCTATGGTAGGGAGCCGGTCTCTCTTCTTATATAGTGTTTTCCACTCCAGATCAACACATTATACTCTCATGTGGTAGCTGAGTAAGCATCACAAATTGAACTTAAAGAGCGGACTTAATTCTTCTCAGCAGGAGCCTTAGCCTTGCAAGCCGGGGCGGCAACGCTGGGGCTGGAGGCAGGGGCAGCGACAGCGACAGCCGAAGAAGAGGCGGAAGCGCTAGCGCTAGCGGTAGGGAAACCAGAAGGGAAGCCACCGGGAGGGGCGCCACCGGGACCACCACCGGGACCACCAGCATTGGGGTTAGCAACACCGCCGCTCTCGTACAGGGTAGCAGCAGCCGAAACGGTGCGGGCAAGGGTGGTGTTGATGCCAAAGCCGATCCAGCCGAGCAGACCCTCAGAGACGGCGGAGCCGAGGTAGACGTAGTTGACGACGGGGTCGCCGACCTGCGAGCCCTGCTGGAAGAGCATGTCCTCGGCGTTGAGGGTGTGCGGCTGAGTGTTGGTGTTGTAAACGGGCTCGGCCTCGACTTCGGTGATGAGGTCCTGGTCGAAGTAGATCTGGCCGACGTGCGAGGCCGTGTTGGACTGGATCGTGTTGTTGGGGAACACGGTGGGGTCGACGTGCACCATGACGTGGATGTGGTTGGTGCGGCCGGTGTAGTGGCCGGGGAACAAGGTCTCGAACTGGGCGATGCCGTCGGCGTCGGTCTGCTGGAGACCGCGGAGGAAGGTGGCGTTCAGGTTGGAGGCGTCGCCGTTGCCGTTGCCGCCGGCGGAGACGCCGGAGTAGACACCGGTGGTGTTGCAGTCTGGAAGAGTAAAGTCAATTGATATTTCTGCCTAGGAAGAAGAGACGAAAAACGTACGCCAGATCTCAAGGTAGACGTTGGGAACGGGCTCGCAGGTCTCAACATCGTAGACCTGGAGGTCGAGAGCAAGATCGACACCGGCCTGGTCTTCGGTGATGTCCTCACGGATGTACTCGCCAGCGACGTAGTAAGGGCCCTCGGTGACCTCAGGGCTGAGGAAGCAGAAGTCGGTGCTGGCGAAGATGTCGGCGACGGGAGTCTGAAGAGTGAAGGTCGAGTTGGACTGGTGGGTGCCTCGGGCATAGATGGAGCGGGCTAAGAAAGCGTTGTCAGTTCAGCTTCTGAAAGGCTCATTCGCATCTTGGAGCATTGATAGAGGTACTCACCCTCGAGGTTCCTCTTCTTCATTATCTTCTTGGCGAGCTCCTCGCGTCTAGCGACAGCGCGGGCCTCGGCGCCACGGGCCTTGAGCTTGTCAGCACAACGGCCATAGTCGCTGCGGCCGACAAGGTCGAGGATAGCCTGACGCTCAGCGTGCTCGGCACGGATGTCATGGCCAGGGTGGGCCGAGACGGCGGTAGCGGCGATGGCTCCGAGGAGGAGTGAGGAGAGATGCATCTTGACGGTTCTGATCAGAAGGGCAAGATATGGCGGTTATTGGTGATGATGAACAGAAGATCAAGACTCCCCAGTGCGGGAAGATCCTCTGATATATATAACCGGAGCCTCATCGAGCATTGAGCATGCATCCATCCAAACCGCAAGGTTCACAACTGGAATTGGAGGCTTGAGCCTCCTTCCACATGCCAAGCAGCATACACCCATGGCGTGGTCGTCGGAGGGGTGCTATTGGACCTTCCCTTTCGATAACCTTGTGGTGACGAATGCGACTGTAGGGGAACAAGGTGTGAAGAAAATCTTCTTTGGGTTTCGACCAGGGATGGTCTAGGAGGGAAGGGCAGCAATGCCATCCATTTGACTTTCTGGAATTCCTGTTGGCGGAGAAAGATCTCAAGTTCATTGCCACGCACTCCATCCACATTGCAACGACTGCTTCCACGGAAACCGACGCGTGGATTTGCATAGCCATCGTGCCCGAATTCGTAACCATCGGAGCTTTGGCTAACATAGCCTGAATCCAAAAGAAGGGGAAACATGACGTTCGGCTCGCTTGTTACTGAAGTTGGTGGACGCGACCTCTATCACGGAGGTATTCTATGACGAACCTCTTAACGCAGCCTAATATCATATTAACATGTACCCCGGACAATGGTAGGTTGAGTGAGATGCTATATCCTCTGCATAGTGTAGACAAGACACGACGCCACATAAAAACAAGAAACACGCTACGCACAAGTAGCTGGAGGGGCTGGGTTGGTTTGACAGGAAACGGTCCTCATCACCATTCAATGCTTGCTTGAACTCTGAACTTGGCCCTTTCCGCTTTCTGGAGCTGTAGTGGTGTCGGGTATCTGGGAGGGATTCGTCATCCTGGCTCCACACAGAACCCGCTCCCCCCTGGACAGGGCCCTTGCTAGTTGCTCGAGGAGATCTGGAAGAAGAAGAGTGGTTACCGAAATGGGGATGTTCGGGTTGTGGGGGTGAAACAGAAGACCGCCCGTAACACGTCCCCTGGAACAGGGCACGAATTCAACCAATGGCATATTCTGTATTTGTGTGCTTTGCCGACGAAGAAGAGATAGCCCTGGTCCATTTGGGGCTCTGCTGAAGCTGATTGACCAAAGAGCCGACTTTGTTCTTCGACTTGGCCTTCCTCGTTTGGTGTCAACACCTTCATTGGTCGGTTATTGTGTAGAAACTAGACAGTAGGTATGCGTTCGGGTTCTTCCTTACTTGCGTTGAGACCAAGATGATAGGCAAGGACGGGAAGATATCCGACAGCTCCGCGCCTCCGTCGCTCTGCCTGCCGAGACGGGAGAGCCGCGGGATGAACATGAACGAAAGGGAAGACGGAGAAAGCTGCTGCGGCCTGCGGGGAGATCTACAAACGCCATGATACCCTAGCGAGCCTAGCCCAACCCTTGTTGACGCGCGTCTTTCGTCAGGGCATTGCTGTCAATCATATCTAGCGAGACGCTCGTAAGGGAGGAGTAGAGGCGGTGGAAACGAAAGTAATGCGTACGTTACCTCTTACCCATATCAGTCCAGGGGTGGGAAGTACCGAGAGCTAAGCTTCACGTCTAAGATGGGGTCCAGGACATGACCCCCTTCCTTTACAGATCCGAAGACCAGCTCAGATGTCTGTCCCGGTTCTGTTCTGTTTCCCATTTGAACAACCGGTTGAGAGGCTCGTGGAAAAGAGAGAATAAGTACCTAATCGATTTGATCCGGGTCTATGTGCTGTACTGCATTATCTCAGATTTCTCAAGTGAAGTGCCTGCTGCATCAGAAGAGGATACAGTTCTTGGCAAGCTCATCTGTGCAACACTTTATCTCAGCGCTCAGACCAGTTTCAGGGCTTACGGTATTTTATGTAATAAATGTTTTTATCGGTTATTTACCTTTTTAGGTAATATTTATGAACCGTGCCCACACTGGTCTGAGTTGTAACCGCGCCCAGAATCGTGACTATGTTCATATACCCATACCCGTATTATAAGAATTACAATAATAATATTAAACTACGTCGTATTACGGTCGTTTTAGCCGTATTGTGATTGTGTAAGCTAGTACTATTCAATAGTGTTTTTGTTATATTTTTACGATTATTATAGACGAAGATATAGATTATGACGATGCGCGCAGTATACGTTCCCTCCTAGCTGTTAATGCGGCTTTGTATTGTCGCTATCTTTCCTAGTCTTCTTAAGTCGCTTCTTAATATAGTTAATAATATTTAGCGTTATTTTTAGTTTTATTAGAATTACGTTTAGATATACTAGAGTTAGACGACCCTTTATACCTTCGTAATAATTAATATAAAGTATAAAGTAATAAGAAAGAGGAGGATGCGTTTATAGTTATTAAGATTCTAGATTTTTAGAAGGGGCTTCGGGTAAATGTTGGTATGTAGAGATTACGCTCTATAGGTAGTAAAGTTGTCGGCTCTAGATTATTTGGTTTGAAGCCTTTCTTTGAGGAGTATATTAAGCTTCTAATTAGAATTAATTAATTTGTTAGTATTTTGCGGGATAATGAAGATATATAGAAAGTTCTATTTAAGTAAGGACTTATTGTTATTTTTATTGATAAAGCTTTGGGAGGAAAGGATATATCTTTTAATATTTATAATATGCGTAAAGAGATGTAAAGTCTTTTTTACAAATTTCTTTTTTAAGGTTTTAACTCCGAAAACGTTTATTAAGGTAATGAATTAGTTATAGTTGAGGAATTAAGTGGTATTTCTTAGTTGGAGGATACTTTTTAATTAATATAGTTAATTTTTAAAGGAATAGTGTTTAAGTTAGTAATAATATTAATGTAGTTAATAATAAATTAAGTAAGTTTTATTCCGGTTTAATATTAATAATAATAAAATTAATTTTATTTAGCGTATAATATAGAAAGATTTCGAAATATTTATATTTAAAGATTTTTAGCGTTTAGAAGACTATAGTAGCCGTATTATCTTTATTATAATTATTTTAATGAATGGATATACTAATAATATTAGTATATTTTTGCGTCGAATTTTGGGTCTCTATTGACTTATTAATAGTATATAAAGACGAGTAATTTAGATTCTTTTTGGAATGGGGGTTGTATTTTCCTATACGGTTTTAAATGATTTACTTAATATTATAGCCGAAAAGGTAAAAAAGAATTTTAAGCGTGCCGTTTTAGACCTTAATAGTTATATTATTTATAATAATTTTAATTTTAAAAATATATACCGAAAATTAGTAAGAGGAAAATAAGATTATATAGTTAATTTTATAATAGTAGTACTAGTATTTTGCTCTGAGTTTAATAGTCCTCTTTTGTAATTATTTATATAGATGATTTAGAAGTTTACGTATAAGATAGTCGTTAATTATTTTCTTTCTAGGCGTAAAAATGTTATTAAGGTATTTTAATAGTTAATGAAGTATTCCTTTTTATCTATATTTAAAAAGAATAAAAAGGATTTCCCTCCTTTTTTTATTATTAAAAGGGTTAAGTATAAAGAAATATTATATTTATAAATTAGTGCTATTTACGAAGATGAGGGTAAAATTAATAGAGTATATAAGATTTATAAAGAGATTTTTAATAACCGTTTTGCTATTAATTAATAAAACTTAGTAGATCGATTTTATTTTGTTTATAGAGATTAGAAAACGATTTTATTTATTCGAAAAATTAAGTAGATATAGTTAGAAGTTTTTTAATAATAGGAATAAAAGAATTGGATGCTACTTATCCCCGGCTTTTTTTATATTGAAATTAATTATATTGAGATGCTTTTTCGAGTGTTTTGGGATAGTATTAAAAGTAAAACTGTATTTAAATCTACGGTTAATATTATTTTAGATGTTTTTTTTTCTAACGAGGAAAGAATATTTAGAAGTCTAATATAAAATATTATTAAGTAATGTTGTTGTTAGTTTATAGCTATATTGTTAGGATTATAGCTTTTATTATTTATAAAGCTATTGAGAGAGAAATTATACCTAATTTTAATTAGTTTGGTGTTGACGATATTAAATTAGTATTCGAAAATTTTAACGAAAATATTTTCGATATATTATTAATTTATATTTAGGATTATATACTTTTAAATAAGGTTTAGATTAGTCGATATAAAAATAGAAGGAACGAGGGTAGTACGGCTAGTAATACCTTTATATTTTTTAATAATTCCGACGAAGATAATAATAATAATAATAATAATATTTTAGAAATAGATATCGATAAAAATAAGAACGAGAATATTGATATCGAATTTTAAAGTTATTGTAGATTAATATATTGTATAGAGGTTTTATTTATCCTTTATAAAGTAATTTGAGCTGGCGATTATAGTATGTTCTAAGAAATTATTCTTATACTTCCTTTATTA
The DNA here is from genome assembly GCA_030685235.1 of Copromyces sp. CBS 386.78. Taxonomy (NCBI): domain Eukaryota; kingdom Fungi; phylum Ascomycota; class Sordariomycetes; order Sordariales; family Sordariaceae; genus Copromyces; species Copromyces sp. CBS 386.78. Next base: position 10,544 of record MU839226.1, read on the forward strand.
TTTTAGAGAGGAAAGTTAATTAATTACGGCCTAGAAATATTCTATGTAGTATGGCTTTTATACCTAGATATAGTTGATTTTAATATTAGGGAAGTTATTTTGAAAGGTGGTTTAGTTTGTTATATTATTGTTAGAAGTGGTTATAAGTTTATTAATTTATTCAATAAATATTTTAATTTCGATTATATTCTTGATATTAAGTATAATAACAATTTAATATATGATCTATATAGTATATTTATACGCTTATTTTTTAACGGTAATTATTTAGATACTATTAGAAAAATAATAGAGAAAGTATTTAGGAGAGTTGTAAAGGGAATATATATAGTTGGAGATATTATTATTGAGAAACTCTATTCGCACGGGGACAAAACTCTATTCGCACGGGGATCCACTTTGGTTTTCTAAGTATAACTTAATCAAACCTTAGTATATAAAACTAAAAGTAGTACCAAACTACTCGTCGATTTTTGACGGATTTTTCAAGGTAAATACCAACCTCATAGCCCTAAGCGTTATCTAAATACTTTTTTCCTGAACTTTTAGACTTTTTATTTTCCTTATTATTTATTTATAATAGTTTCCTTTCTCTAAGGTTTTCTTACGCTACTGAATATGTGCGTTCTTCAAAGAGGTGTTGTTAGATAGAGAAAAAAATGAGAAAAAATATTACATACTTTTTACTTTCGCTTAGAACGTTTCAATACTCCAAAAATGACTTTGAAGTTCACTTTTTTTTTCCCCGTGCGAATAGAGTTTTATCCCCGTGCGAATAGAGTTTCTCTTATTATTAATATTATTTTATATGCGTTGAAGTTGTATAAAGATGGTATGATTTGCCGGCGTTAATTTTTTGGCTTCGTTAATAAGGTATTTTCTTATATATATGTATTTAATATATTAGATTTATATACGGAAGGATAATTTGTTATAATTGCTAAGTTATTAGATTGGAATGAGGTTATTCCTAAGTTAATTAATGTAGTAGATTAGCGTTTTGTATTAGAAATAGTTGAGTTTATTATATAAAATAGAGTATTGATATGGGAAGAAGAAGGTAGTCGTTTTTTTAATATATTAGATAGTGGTGATATTTGGGGTATGGAGGTAGTTGATTTGATAGGTTAATTTGTATAATGTATGTAGTTTATTGTATAAATATTGATAAATTTATATATTTATATGTGATGAGGTTGAAAAAATGTATTACGTTATGAAAATTCTGAATGTTTGGTATATAAAAAATTATAAAACTATATAAAATATTGATATATTTTTATATATATAGATAATAATATAATTATGTCTTTTATTTACTTTTTTATTATTGGTGATCTTGGAGTTTTAGATGTAGTTTGATAGGGTAACACGGGTTGTTGGAAATACCACGAAGCATGTGCAATAGTAATATTTAAAAGAAAGATGTCAGAGGAAGAAAGGCGTGGCCGAAGGCCGCGCTGTGCGGGAATCCCTTTATGGGAAATCCCTTATCTTATCGCAGACCCACCTTTCAGTGAAGTCGTGCGACCTGGCAGGCGTGCCAAGGCACTTGCCTGCCGGAGCCTCTGACACGGGTGGGCATGGTCAGTGCCATGCCCAGTCTACTCAATTGATCTAATCTTACATATGATGCGATGGTCCCGCATCAGGTCCCGGCGCCACAAAGAAGACCCCATTGTCCTCAATGGGAATAGCCTCACCTCCTTACTTGACGTAGTGAGCGTCTTGAGTCCTTACGATCCTTCTCATCCACGAATCTGACCTTGCGTTGTCCATCTACATGTGAATGAGGAGCTCCAGGCTTTCGTTCATCGGGCCGATGCTTCCAATAATCCTCTACGAGTTCCTTTGCATTCCTCAGGTCTTTGGTATCCTTCCATTCGTTGTCGTGATGGCCATATCCCTTCCATTTGACGTGGTACCAGACCTTGCCGTTGACCCATTTGTGCGCGACGACCTTCTCCAGTTCGTACTTATCGCCAGACTCATCGGAATCACTCTGAGAGTCTTCAATAGGCCCAGGAGGGGGAGCAGTTCGGCCGAAGGGGTCCTCGTTATTCGGTGCTGGTATCAGGTGTACGACTGAGATCACTGGGTATATCTTCATGCGCGGAGGAAGGTCGAGCTTGTAGGCCAAACGTCCGACCTTCTAGATGATGGTAAAGGGTCCAGAGCGTTGTTGAGACATTTTACGCGAAGGGCGGCCAGGGAGGTGATAACCGTAATTGAGCTTCAGAAACACCTTATCACCAACCTTGAAGTCCACCTGTCGATGGTTGGTATCGTAACGGAGCTTGGCGTCGGCGATGGCGAAGTCTATGGCGAGCTGTGCCTCTTGGCGGATGTGGTCCCTAATGGCGGGGTTATCTTCGAGAGAATGTGGTGATCCATTGACATTGGCACCAGTGGCGATATCCAGGGGTCCCAGAAGTTTGTATCCGAACAGGAACTCGTGTGGCGATGCCTTGATGCCTTCGATGAATGCGCTGTTTAGATTCCATTGAAGAGAGGGGATGATCAACAACCAGTTGTAACCGGTTTCGTAAACAAACGCATGAAATCTGATGGCAATTTCAACGGTTTAGTTCTTGCGTTCAGCAGCTCCGTTTCCTGGCGGGTGGTAGGCGGTAGTCATCAGAAGTTTGGTGCCCATCGCAGTCCACATTCCTCGCCAGTAGGCAGATGTGAACTTGCGGTCACGATCCGAGATAATGCCGATCGGAAAACCCCAATCGCATAGTAAGAACATGCGGATCGTAATGATGCCCCATTCGGTAGCCGTATAAGTATCGTGGCCAGGAATGAGGAGGGATCTTTTGGATGTTTTGTCGGTAACAGGCATCAAACTGTTGAAGGTACTGTGGTTGGGCATTTGCCAGGGAGTGTCGGTTGAGGATACTTCTAGAAGGCCTACTATAAAGTCAATAGAGATGATGCGCATGGGCAAGGCTTCCTCGGGGCGAATGGGTTAATAGTCGCCGATAGGTGGACTACGGTCGGTCTGGTTGAATTGGCATGCCGGATAGTATTCGAGATATTATCTAATTAGCCGAGTTTTATTGGGAAAGGATACTCCTTAGAGCTCGTACATCATACAATTGCGGCCGAAATGATGCTTATCGTCGTGAGCGGCTTCCAATACATCCTTTACAAACTTATAGGGAATGCAAAGATTCTTAGTGCCGTCAGCTTGTTGGTTGTAGATGAGCCTATCGCGCATAAAGAAAGGGTAGCCGGCCTTAGAAAAGACGATGTCTCCGTCTTCGGAGACTCCTTTACATTGTTTGAGATACTCTATAATCTTAGCGAACTTCTTGTCAGACGCGTAAGCCGCGGTATAGGCCTTGCGCAATTCTGGATCTATCTGGGCCTCGGAGTAGGCGTACCAAACGTCGTTAAAGTAGAAGGCTAGATCCTCCCAGACGTCGTCAAATATAGGGGTCCCATCAGGATTGCCAGCATCCCCGATTACCTTTAAGCGGCTCAAGGCATTTAGGACGAAATTCAGCTTGCCGGGGATATGGAATACCTTCAGGTTATATCTAGACAGGTAAATTGAAGCGTTAATCAAGCGTCGATTAGTTCGATCCGTGGAGGTCGTACGCAAGGAGGTCTGCTCAACGATACCCTTGGTTGCTAAGTAATCCGTAAGAACGACAATTGGCAGATTGTACGAATGTAACTATGTGCGCAGCTTCTTTACTACCTAAACGAGACATGCCACCTCTAACTTAGATAGCTCGTAGCGTATTTCGGCCTTGGTAAGAACTTTACTCAGAAACATAATGGGGAGGACCTGTGGTAAGGGAATTAGGGAGCCTTCTACCCAGTCGTAGCCCTCCTTTAGATGAAACATTATAATGCCGAATCCGCGCTCAAGAGAGCCGTCGATTTGGAGAAATACCAAGCGGTCAGGGTTAAGGTGACATAAAATGGTATCGTCATCATAGATAGCACGTTGAAGTGTTTTAAAAGCGGCCGTTTCGGCTGGGGTGGGAGCGTAGTAGGTTTTTGCGCAGTAAGCAGCTCGTCTGGCTGGTTTCCTATTCTCTACCTTGCCGAATGTGCGACCTTCAGCTAGTAGTATAACTTTGCGGTTCTAAAGGGGCTCGACCAGTTGGGCATAGTAAGGAATAAGGTGGCGTAGGAAGCCCGTGCTTCCAATATATTGCTCGAGGGCCTTTAAGTTATTAGGAAAGGCCAGATTCTTGAAGGCTGCGATACGTTGTTTGGTGGTTGACAGGCCGAAACCATTAACATGGAAGCCTAGTAGTTCGACGCTGGGGTATCCCAAATAGGATTTCTTAGGGGATAGCACAATATTCTTTGAAACGAAGAGGGCGAAGATCGTATTAAAGTGCTTTAGGTGGTCGTCAACCGTGTCGGATACAATAATAATATCGTCAATATACACCCTGCAATAGTCTTTGTGATCTCGAAGGAGCATGTCCATGAACCTTTGAATATAGGCCGGCGTATTCTTGAAACCCATCTATGCAACGGTGGGCTGTTCGAGCCCTCGATGTATTATCAAGGTGAAACGATCTCGATGCCTCCACCAGACGCCAAACTGATAAAAGAAAGAGATAGCATCGATGATCGTAACAATGATCTTGCCGCGCATAAAGGCGATGATCTCGCCCTGGAGGGGAAGCGGGTAGTTGTCGGGAATAGTAAGGCTATTGAGAATCCGTAGGTCGATAACCGGCCGACCTTTGAGGCCGGTCTTCGTCTCTCTCCACACGACAAAAACTGGATGAGCGAAAGGGGTAGCGTATTTTACCCAATCCATTTTGCTCTGTTTATATAAAGCATCAAACACTTCGTCAATGACCGCCTGATCCTTTTTGCTTATAGGATATATGCGAGCAGCCACTTTGTGGTTTTGCCAGCCGTCGACCAAAGGGACCCTCATCATTTCGTCCTCGGGCATATCCACCAAACCTCCCTCCTTCCAGAGCTTAAGGAACCTTTCAACCAGCTTGGCCAGGGCTTTGGAGATCCGCTTACTCCCAGCAAATATATGGACGCCCTCCTTGGTAATAATCTCTAGCGCTTTGTCATCCATTCGAATGCCCAGTATTGAATGCTTTTCTGGGAGCTTGGGATGCGGGACGGAATCGGGAGAGGCTGACGTATCGGGGGTATTAGGCTGGGCGGCTGTAGAGCGGGGATTGGCAGTAGGGGGTGCCTCGGTTATTGTATAGGCTTTGTCGTCGGTGGCGGTATATTCGAGATTAATGTTAAACTCAACGTTAGCTAGGACGCAATATGCTTAGCAGGTGGCTTTAGTAGCCTCGTCAACCGATAGGGAGGGATCGCTTTCCATTAAACTGAGCACCTGCATAGCTATGGCCGTGTCGTAGATACTGGACCAAGAGGAGGCAAAGTAGCCATCCGCGTTATATTCGGTGATCATACCGATCTTCTGCTTACGAGGAACAGTAATAGTCTCGTTTGTCGTGTTCTTCATTAACGCGACTCTGGGAGAGCGTGCGTCGAGGACCGCGTTCACGATAGCGGGATGTGAGGAGTCGAAGAGGAAGCTTCTATCCTTGGGCAGGGATACGTAGTGGACTGGCACCATTCGTTCCTCGCTAGGTCTTAAAACAACCTTTTTCTCGGTGACGACCTTCCTTGAACAACGGTTAGGTGGCTTGAATACCTCGAATGCGGTGCTGAAGTTGTCCTGGGGAAGGCGAACCTCGGCTTTTCGATAGTCGATGTGCGCTTATTGCGGGTGGAGGAAGGAGTTAGCAAGTAGGAGGTTCGGGTTAAGTTCATCAATGACCCAACCTGCGGCCGTAGTTCTTAATAAGGTAGGGTTTCCTTTCGAGTCTTTTCCGGGAAGGTAGAAGGTAAACGTTGCCCACTCCGTGAGCTTCGTTGGCTTGCCGCCAACACCTCTGACTCTGGTGGCGTAGTCCGTTGATATTGAGTGCTCGAGGGTATTTAAGAAGGCTCGGCCGATGATAGTCTTCCCTGCTCCTAGATCTACGCAGATTTCGACTTTATTAGAGTCTGGGGTTGCCTTGGCGAGGACGCGGAGGTGCGTGAATCCTGATAACGGCCCTTGTTTAGATAGCTCGCCCTTCTAAGGGGTAGAGTTCTGCACCCGAAAAGGTATTGTAGTGGTGTAATAGGCTGCCTCAATCGCTGGCATGTCTTTGCGACATTTGGCGAGATGGTCGAATAAGCGATTCCGCGAATGAAAGGTTTCTCCGCAGTGTTTACATTTGTAGAAAGTGTCGTTAAGACGGACTGATGGGATCACGTCTTCACGACTATCTTTTACCTTGCAAGCACGGGAATGATCATCCTTCAATTTCACAGAGCCGAATTCCATAAGGCACTTAGAACAAGTCAATTCGCTATATATATGGTAGACTGAGCTATCCGAGTTGTATCCATCCGAGTCGTCACCGGCGAAGTTGATGAGCTCCTCTGTCAGGTTCTCTACCTCAATATAGTGGGCGCGATCCTTGCTGACGTTATAGTCGCGACTACGGTTACGGTCGAAACCTCTACTGCGACTATAGTCGCGGTCGGGGTTCATGCTACGATCGCTATTGGAGGTACGAACCTCAGAGCGTTCCGGACGGCTGCTGGTCTTAGTAGCGCGATTACGACTGCGGTCGCGGTTGTCGCGGCTGTTTCGATCGCGGCTGCGAGTGCGATTGCGGCTGGCGTCGTGATTGTTTGAAGGGTATCCGTTACCGGTGGTAGTCCGGGAGGCATACTTGCTTCTGGCGACGGCGAGCAGGACGGCTCTAGCTTGGTCGATCTCCCGCAGATAGCTCTCGATATCGTAAAAGGCAGGAGGAGCCCGAAGGATAGTCTTAATATTGACGCTAAAGCTATTCCAGATCTGGACTATAACTCCGTGGTAGTTCACATCTTTACCTTTAGGTAGGATGCCCATGGCGTTTGCGAGACGGACTTATTTGAGTATGTAGTTAGAGGCTGCGTTCTTATCTTTATAGATGTCATAAAGTATGAGCCTTCCTTCATTGAACTTCCGGGTCGCGGTGGCAGAGTCAAGAGCGAAACGCTCAATCAGCGCGTTAGTGTAGTCCTCAAGGGTGACGAGCTTGCTCCGTCTAGCGGGTGTCAGCTGGTTATTCTACCACATGTGGGCGGCTCCTTGTAGGAGAAGAGGCTATATGCGGATCAGCTGTTTACAGATGTAACCTTTAGGATCGTTAGTTATAAGAGTCTGCAGGCGCTCTATAAACATAGAGGCATCGGTATATACGATAGTACTACCTGATTCGATTATGCCTATATCGTTGGGATCATCGGTATAAGGGTTGAAAGTGCCGACGTTATCCCGCTTAAGCTTAGACTTGTTATTATCGGGATCGGGGGCAGGCTAGAAGAAGGTAGGCTTGTAAGAGCTGTACCGGCTACCGTACATATCGGGCCTACCTTTCAGCGGGTCATCCTCGTCGTCGCTATTATCATTATCGTCAGGGTCACCAGGGGCCGCCGCGGTATTATGAATGCGAGGAGGAATAGGAGGGGCTCCACCTCTAGCCTTGCTAAAAGGGTTGTTAGCATAGTTGGTAAAGGGGTTAGTTTTAGAAAAGGAACCAGCAGCCTTACTGCTGATGTCAGTGCCTGCCTGAATAATGGTGGGCAAAATGCGGGGTTTGGTCATCGGAGCAGGAATAGTGACACTGGTCTTCCTGGAACGTTCTGCGGTAGCCTTGCTAGCCGCAGCTTTGTAGGCCTCGTCGGGAGATAGCTCTGGGTAGGCGGCCGCGTAGATACGCTTGGCCATAAGCTCCTTTATATCCCTAAGATGCCTTTCGTACATGTCGGAATTCTTCTTCAAAAGGATTCGGAGATAATTATCGCGATCTTTAAAGCCGTTAATAAAGTCTATGAAATTGGTATAATTAACTTCTTCGTCATAGATAATGCGGGCGATCCTAGGGTTGAGATCACCGGCATACGGTTCAGCGTAGGCACGAGTACGTGGCCTGGGCAGAGGGCTACTATCGCGAGTAATATTACGAGGCTTAGGGGTAGGTTCCTTATAAGGGAAATAGTACTCAGGGACCCTGGGGTTGCGACGGCGACTGGGGACCTCGACGCAATCCGAGTCGTCATCCTCAATAATCGGCTTGCGATAAATAATAATCTTGGTGACACCGAAAGGCTCAGTCAGGGGCTCGTCTCCCTACATAGGTCGAGATAGGTAGTCGCTATCCTTAAAGCCGCCGTATTAGATTGCGGTAACATTAGAGCGATCGGATAGGTTGCCGTTACTGGGAAAGTGACCAGGCATTTCGGTAGAGCTTCTTCCTCTGGGTAAAGGTGTAGCCGAGATACGACCGGGGTATTATCCCTGGATGGCGGCGAGGACCTCGTAGTGGTTGGAGAGCATCTTAGTCTCGAGGTTACCGACTTTGGTCGCGAGCTCGTCTACGACTTGATTGCGGGCCAAGGCATGCTCGTGATTTTTGGTGAACTATTTGTGCATTTCTGCTTTGAATTAGTGTAGGTTGCTATCCAGAGTTTTGGAGTAGGTGTCGAGGTAATTGAGCCGTTTCCAGATCTTCCGGTTAGAGATACGCGAGGGACCTTCGTTTCCGCTGTCTTCGCTATCGTTATCGCGCCCAAGTGTGGCAGTGTCGCGATCTATACGCGGGGATACGCGTTTGTGAGGAGACGTTAAGACTTTTGGGGGCGCGAGGTTCTCGGGCGGCTCGATAAGCGATGATTGATGTGATTTGGATGGAGATAGAGTGTTGGCGACCGAGGAGATGATATTGCTAACCAGGCCAGGTTTTGGCTGTTATTGGGTTTCGTGGACTTGGGTAATGTCGCGAGTTTGAGGGGGCAGTAGAAACTGGCTGCTAAGGCGCTCGATGTTATATGTGCTGGGAACTGAAGTCTTGCGCGGGGAGCGGCGCGTTCCCTGGTCGGGCGGATCTTCACCGGTCATGGTTGATAATTGATGGTTGGTCGGTAAGAAAGGTCAGTCCAAGTTCGTCTCGCTTACGATCACGGGTATATTTAAGTGGAAGGAGTGGGGTGATTGTAAGGGGAGCGAACAGGAGTCTGTCGCCACCAGTGCTCTAAACAAGCGACCGATGGTTCCAGAGGGGCCTTATTACCACCAGTGCTCTAGACAAGCGACCGGCAGTTTCAAGGAGAGGGGAGCGATGGCTATCTTGCGACGAGCAGATCGCGGGGTTACCCTTCGCGTCGAAGATCAATGAAGATGCCCGGATCGGGGTGGTGCAAATGTTTCTACACACTCGTTCGATGCGAGCCGACGCGAGTGCGATGGTGTGAAATGAGGAAGCGGGGGGGTTTTATGATCGCGAGTCCGACGTCCCAGACAGACAGTCGATCTTACGAATCGGACTAGCGGGCTCGCGATAGGAGAAATCAGCGAGTTTGCTAGAGGGGGGTGATCGCGAGTTCGGCGTCCTAAACAGACTGCCGATCTTACGAGTCGGACTAGCAAGTTCGCGATAGGAAAAATCAGCGAACTTACTAGAGATAATGGGCACTACGAACGTTTAGTTGCAGCTACCACTTGATAGGGTAACACGGGTTGTTGGAAATACTACGAAGCATGTGCAACAGTAATATTTAAAAGAAAGATGTCAGAGGAAGAAAGGCGTGGCCGAAGGCCGCGCTGTGCGGGAATCCCTTTATGGGAAATCCCTTATCTTATCGCAGACCCACCTTTCAGTGAAGTCGTGCGACCTGGCAGGCGTGCCAAGGCACTTGCCTGCCGGAGCCTCTGACACGGGTGGGCATGGTCAGTGCCATGCCCAGTCTACTCAATTGATCTAATCTTACATATGATGCGATGGTCCCGCATCATAGTTATATGTTTACGAGGTGTTTTTTTCTTGGTAGGAGTACTAATAGTAGGACTATTAGTTGTATGTATAGTTTGAGCTGGGCTTTTAATTAATACGGGAGTTCGAATTTGAATTATTAACGTTATTGCCACTTGTATAAATAGCGTAGTTGGCTCTAGTGCTAGTGTTTTTCGAGGCTGTTTAAGTATATTTGGCTATAATAATTCTTCTCCTAGCCGCTTTGCGATTTCGTTTATTATTTTAAAATTAGCTGGCTATTATGGGTAGAGGGCGAGAGGTTGGGTGTAGATGTAAGATATGCGTAATTGCACGAGGAGAGGAAAAGAAGAGAAGTGCAGAGGTACATTCGGGAGATAGGCTTTTATAGGACTCGAGCTATAAACTAGTAAGTCTATAGCGGGAAGCTGTAGCCAATTAACCGAAATAGTAACAATAGTTTTAGAAAACTACTATTACTAGTATATATAATATAGGCTAACCCTATAATACTACCCCTGCCTAAAAAAAGTTATATAACTAACTAAAGTTATATAAAATAATAGATAACCCTATTAAACGTTTAGTCCAACCGTAAAAAACTTCTATAGCCGCCAACCGTAATAATTTCCTCCTCCCTTTGTACTTCGTTAGTAGAGCCTCTGCTTCTATAGCCGGCTCTTCTGTTTCTTCTAATATTTTCCTCCTTTGCTTCCGCTCTACCGCTAGCTAGTCTAAGGGTATTAAAGCCTCTAAATATACTTCGTAAAATTACTATATTATATTAGGGGATATAGCTACGTTAATACGCGGTTATTATAAAAATTAATAAGGTGGCGCCTAAACGATAAAATATTCTTAACGACCGTTAGCTACTTTACGGTAGCTATTAATTTTAATGAAATCCTATTCTACTAAATCCTTCTCGTTATTAATCCTCCTTATACTACGACTTTAATTTGTACAAACGTCCTTTTATACTTCCAACTATCTTAAAATACCTATTTCAATTTACGGTTTAATTTTACTAATATAAAAGGTAGGGCTATATTTTATATTGATTGGCAATCTAAGTATAACTTTATAGCTATCTATTTTAACGATTTCGAACGGGCCCTTATAAAGGGGGGTGAGCTTTACGTATAATCGGCCGGTATTAAAATTTTCCGTATTAAATAGGACCTTATCTCCCGTCTTATACTTTAGAGTATCCGTCCTTCGAATATTAATATTGGCCTCGTATTATTACTAAATTTATTTTATTTAATTTATAATGTACTTTAATACTCTTTTAAAATAATTAACGATTTTATTAGTTTTAAAATACTTTATTTACTATTAAATTAATAAATTTAGTGGGTATAATTTCGTTAGTTTAATGCCTATATAGGAGTAGAAATTGTAATTAGTAAAGAAAGGGGATACTCCCGTTATTTCTAAAATTAAGTTATTGCCAACGAACTCCGCAATTGGCAATTAATTTACTTAATTATTTTATACTTAATTAATATAGAGACGAAACTATTTTTCTATTTCTATATTAATATACTCTATTTAACCGTTAATAATTAAGTAGAACGCGGAGGAGGGCTTAAAAATTGCTTCTAAGTAAGAAGATAAAGTTCTCTAAAATTATAAAATAAATGAGGAGCTTTAGTCTGATATAATAGAATTTAGGAGGCTGTAAATACTATAAATTTTTTAAATAAATTAGTCCGCTAATTCTCCGGCTATAAGGCCGATAATAAGAATAAAATATTGTATTTTCGTTAAACGATTAATAATAATAGCTATATATTTAAATTTTTAACCCCGGTATACGTAGAGAGTTAAAGGGGTAATATAATTTACGGAAATATCCTTTTATAATACGAAAAGTACTATTAGCGGCTTTAAAAAATTATATAAAGAATATTATAATAATTTAGATTTAGTATATAGTAGGCAGGCCTTATAATAGGCCTTAATAGTACTGAATATCCTTAATTAGAAGAAAAAATAAGAAAGTAACGAATAGGTCTTTTTACGACCTAAGTAGCTAATAAACGGCGAATTGTATACGTAGCGGAGGAGTTAGAATTAAAAGTCAATATCGTTAGGGTTAATAATAGAGAAACTCTATTTGCACGGACATAAAACTCTATTTGCACTGTAACCCACTTTTTCCCTTATACATATCCCTAACCCTCGCGCGGCCACACATGTCACATATATTCTTTCGAAAATTTCGCCTAGAAATCTAGGCATTACCATTCTTTCACGAAATATTATGCCCAATACCAAGCCTAGATTTACACCCAGATCTACACCCAGATTGGCCATTTTACAACGTACTTTACAGCGTACTTAGCGGTACAATTACATATCGTACGGTCGTACATCGTTCAATTAAACGATTAATCAATTAAACAATTAATTAATCGCACTTAATTTATATTAATCTATATATTAATAATCTATCTAGTTTCTATTATAAAATCAAATAATTAGACTACTAGCGAAAGCTCTAAAATCCCCCTTATTAGGTTTACGTATTAGTAATACGTATACTACAATAAGTACCTTACGTACTAGTAAAAATAATATTAGCCGGCGCGCCTCTTCCTTTCGCGCCTCCTCCCCTTATACTTCCTCTACCCCGGGTAGTATTACCTCCCCTCTTTCTTCCTCCTCTACTTCTCTATATACTACTACGAAGGCGGCCTTGTCTTCTATTTTGTATACCGGCTAAAAGCTAACGGCGATCAGCCTTATTAACTTATTTAAAGTCTATACCCTCCTATATAAATATATTTCGCTAAATAGATAGTACTACCCGTATCGAAGTAGTAAGGTTTCGGCCTACCCTAGGTTGGCGGCCGCGGCTAGGCTATAAGCGAGGCCGTCCTTAAGGTCGTAATAGTTAAATTGGCGCAATTAAAGGTAGAGGAATTTAAATATTAATTAGCGTAATTAATCGGGGAGTATGAAGATTATATACGAATAGCGCTATATTTCGAAGGTAGCTACGAAAGTTCTCTATACAGTTAAAATTGTAATATCTAAAATATTCGTCTTCGTTAATAAAACTTCTAATAAACTACTAGTAGGGGTAAAAATCCTATTTAATCAACTTCAATAATTTAGGCCGGGTAATAAGGCTAGGGTATAATATATACGAATATAGTAAGCTAAATTACTTATTAAATTTGCCTATATATAATTCTAATTTATTAAGGTCTAGATTTATAGCCGTTATTACAATACTTAGAATAATATAGTACTATTTAGTAACCAATTTAAATATTCTCTAATATACTTAATATAGGACATTCCCTAATTACTCTACGTTAAAGTATTTTAATTAAATAAATTTCGTTTCTTTTTCATTATATTTATTAATTCGGCGCTTTATTATATTAAGGAGGCGGAAACTCTATATAACAACTTTAATAATTAGATTATTACTTATATATAGAAGGATAATTAATATACTATATAATATATAGAGTATAATATAGCCCAATATAATAAGTAAAGTTAGGAATTAGAAAGGGTATAGGAACTAGGGAGCCGGGGAATATTACCGCTAATAATAAAATTCTTTAAATTTCAATTAATTAATTCAATTAGCGAAGTAATACGATAACCAAAATTAAACCTCTCGTTAATATAATAAGTAACCTACTCCTCTTTAACTACTATATATGTATCTTTTAAATATATAATAATTGCGGTTTATTATTTAAAAAAGCTTTCGAACTTCTCCCAAACAATATTAAAAATTTTAATAATATAAGTGTAATATACGTATTTCTAAAGATTATAAAATTTACTACGTAAATATTCTATAATATTAGGTAGAATTCCTAATTAAACTATACCGTTTACTAATTAATTTATACGGGTAACGATATTATAATCCTTATTATTAAATTCGTTTAGGGTAATAGTATTACTCAATAATATTAGCTAGGGGTTGAATAGCGCTAACTAGGTTCGTACTTATATTAATACTAATATTTATTATTATATTTATATAGCCGTTATAACGGAATAAATATAATTAATTAAGGCGGCCGCCTACTTATCCTATTTATATTTAATATTCAATATTATATTCTTATTAATATAGAAAATATAGAATTAGGATCTTACTTCTAAATAAATTTATTTAATAACTACCTTTATTACTAAATCGTAATCCGTAATAATAATTATTAGTATTTTAGCGCCAATAACTTCGCGACGTTTATTAACTTACTCTATTAATTAATTAAACCCCTCCTACCTCTCGTTATTAATAAGGTTAAATCCGTAGCTAAAAGTATACTTAGTACTTATTATACTAATAATTTAAAAGAAAGCGAAACCCTTATTATTAATTTTATATGTATTATTATATATTTGAACGGTAAAGTTCTAACGCTAGAGCTCCTTATACTAAAGATTGTTCTAAAATAGGGTAATCGGTTTATTTTCGCTATTAATACTATTATTAACTTAATTAACCTCAAAGTAGACCCCCTTTTTTATAAATAGTTTTATTATAAATTAGAAGGGGTTATAACCTATATTAACTTTCTTCTTAAAATAGTATTAAAGATTTTCTAATTATTTAATTGTAAAATAAAATTCTAAAAACTAATTACGTAACTATTTTATAATCTTACAATTCTTAATATCGGGTCGATTTAAATATTAAGTAACGAAAATTTTATATTCTATTTAGAAAGTCCCTTAAAATTGTATATTATTATTAGAAAAATAGTTATAATATTTATAACCCTTTTTAACCTCGAAAGTCTACTTCTTATCGTTAATTACTAACGCCTTAGCAATCCCCCTCTAAGGGTATCCTATTTTAGCGGTTAATATTATACAATTATATACTTTACTTTAATAGATTTTACCGCGAATATATTTAAAGTCGGCTCTAGTAAATCCAAATTCGGAATTTATAATATTATTAGTTCTCGCCTTAACGAATTAATAATTTTACTTTTAACCCTAGTTCTTTACCGCCGTAATTATTTCATCGAAAGAATTATATTGAATCGTAAATACTTTATAGAAAGGAGGAGGGCTTTCGTTAGGATTATTATCGCTTTTATAATCGCTATTACTACTGTAATCGTTAATTATTATAGGCTAGGTAGAAGTAGGTTCAATTAATTAAGTTAGGGTATTGCTAGGAGGGGGGGATAATTAAACTAAGGTATCGCTAAAGGGGGGGGGATAATTGAACTAGGGTATCGTTAGGGGGGGGGAAGAGGGCGGGGTCGATAAAATCGTTAAAGATATTCGCGCTACGGTTGTATACGCCCGTCGGCTAGGTCGCTATATCGGCTATCTACGTTACAATTAATTAAAGAAACGCATAGAAAAGATAACGGATTATTTCTTACCGTTAACAAATGCTAGCGCTTTATTTACTTAGGGATATCTCGTAATGTACGATATAGTAGATTAATTTCATAGATGGGGGTAATAATGTAAGAAGTTTGGTAGAGGAAGCGATACGACGATAAGTACTAAAAAATCGCTAAATCTAATCTAAATTACTAGGCAATACGAAAAGTAGCTTATACAGGGGTTACAACGTATAATAGGCTATAATCTAGGAGCTTAGCGGTCGCGGTACGAGCGGGACTGGTGCTGGCGGGGGAGGGGACAGTAAGGTTAAGGATATATATGGGAAAAAAAAGTGGGTTACAGTGCAAATAGAATTTCATGTCCGTGCAAATAGAGTTTCTCTAATAATAACGGCGCTTCGAAAGTAGGCTCGTCCTTATATTACCCTATATTTAGTAAAGGATATTTTCTTTAATTAATTTTTTACTTCCTTAAATTATACGTATCGACTTGGGTCCGATAAGTAAGTAAATAAATTTTATAAAAGAGAAACTCTACTCGCACGTTGATAAAACTCTATTCGCACGTGGATCCACTTTTGTTTTCTAACTATAATTTAGTCAAACCTTGGTGTATAAAAGTAAAAGTAGTACCAAATTACTCAACGATTTTTACCGGATTTTTCAAAGTAAGTACAATTCTTATACCCTAAAGCATTATCTAAATCCTACTTTCTTGGACTTTTAAACTTTCAATTTTCTTAATTATTTATATATAATAGCTGTTTTCTCTAAGGTTTTCTTAGCCTACCGGTTATATACGTTCTTTGAAAGGGCACTGTTAGGTAGAGAAAAAAATAAGAAAAAAAGTTAAGTACTTTTTGTCTCCTTATTATATTCCTTAATACTTTAAAAAAGACATTGAAATGACATTTTCCTCAACGTGCGAATAGAGTTTTATCAACGTGCGAGTA
Organism: Copromyces sp. CBS 386.78; assembly: GCA_030685235.1. Lineage (NCBI taxonomy): Eukaryota > Fungi > Ascomycota > Sordariomycetes > Sordariales > Sordariaceae > Copromyces > Copromyces sp. CBS 386.78. The sequence goes on from MU839226.1 coordinate 26,678, forward strand.
GAGTTTCTCTTATAAAAATACCGACTTTTTATAATTTTCTGTAATTAAATCGTTAGTAAATTTATTATTTATTATTTTTAAATTGTAAATATATTCGGTTCTAACGTTAATAACCTCCTCTCTACTCTTTAGAACGAAAGTTCCGTTTATAAAAATATTGTAATCGAATAAAACCTTATTTTTGGCTAGTAGCCGCTTATTAATTTTATCTTTAAATAGGTTTTTTAATTTCCTATTTAAAGCGTTAGGACGTATTTATAACGAACCCGGTCGGTATTTAATTGTAAAATTAAACCGGGAAAGGAAATAGGACTATTATATATAGCGGGGAATTAATTAATTATTAATTATAAAAATTTTTAAAATTTTATAATCCGTAAGGATTTCGAATAATTATTATATTCTTTCGAATTCGGGGCGCCATTCTTTTAAAGCTTTAATAATAGCGAATAATTCTTTATTATAAATATCGTAATTATATTTAATTAAAGAGTACTGTTGGCTAAAGTAAGCGATAGGGCGAAAAATACTATTATTATTATATTATAATAATATACTTCTATATACTTAATTAGAAGTATTTATTTTTACGACGGTCTATTTTAATTAATTGTAGATCCGAAGTACGGGTCTACTTGTAAAAGCCTTCTTTAACACTTTAAAGGATTTTTAATATTATTCTTCCTATTCCTATTCTACTATTTTCTTAGTTAATTCGTATAATGGGCCGGCGATAATAGAGAAATATTTAATAAAACGATAATAGAAGTTAGCGAAGTTTAAGAAGCGTTAAAACGACTTCTTAAAATTTAGAATTTCCTATATTGTAATTATAAAAACTTTTTTTAAATTTATTTTAAAATTACTTAGAATAATAATAAGATTTAAATATTTAGTTCGCTACGTATAGAATTCGTATTTATTAATAATCAATTTAGAATCCCGCTTTAATTATCCTTTATAAAACCTCTTTAACGTATTCTTTATATTCCTTTTCGTTATTAGAATAAATTAAAATATTATTAAAATACGTAATAGCGTAAATATTAAAAATATTGTATAGGATATCGTTAATAGAATTTTAAAAGGTTCTTAGCGCTCTTTATAAATTAAAAGGATATATAATAAATTCGTAGAGGTTAAAACGGGTAATAAAGGCGGTAAACTATTTATACCCCTCCTTAATACGGATCCTATTAAATATAACGATAATATCGAATTTTATAAAGATTTTTACTTTATAAATTATATTAAGGGTTTTTTTAATTAGTATTAACGGGTAATATATTTTTAATATAATGTTATTAATACTACGGTAGACTATAATATACGGACTCCGCTTCCGGGTTTTTTAATTAGTAAGAGGGAGGAAGCGGCTATAGATTATAATAGTTAGATAAATTTCTTCTTTAAATTATTATTAATTTACCTTTTAATAACGATTATTTTTATAAGCGATATATATTGAAGCCGAATATTAGGAGGTTGCTCTTTCGATTATAATTCGATTTTATAATCGTACGAACGATAAGGAAGGATTTCCTCTATTAACGAAGGTAAAAAAGCAGTAATTTTATTAATATACCTCCGTCCTTTAAAACGGTTTAAAATTTCGATAATTTCTTCTTTAATTTTTAATAGCCGGTTTACTTTATTGAAAAAAAAATTTACGTCTTCTTTATCGATTTTCCCTAAATATATTTATTAAATAATTTCCTTATATATAAGTATATTAATTTCAAAGTTCCCAGTAAGGTTAATTATTTTAGTTAGGATTGTAGCCTCGTGAGTGTTTTTTAAAATATAGATACTAATTATTTTATTAATAAAATTATAAAGTACGGGGGGTAAATTTTCTTTGTATTTCCTTCTATCGCCTTTTATAATACTATTAACTATTTCCTCGATTAAATCTAAATTTTAAAAATCCGTTATAGCCGTTAGCTTTTCGATTTCAGCGTAATTTATAATATATAGTTATAATTATTCTTTTTCGTAAATAAAATTAAATGCAACTACGTTGAATATTCTAATATTATTAGAGTTAAACCTATAATTAGGTTTACGAAAATAGTAGTATTAAGAGCAATTTACGCTAATTAAAATGCGGTAACTATTTATACGTATATAAGGTTTATAAAGTACGGAATTCCTAGTCTTAATAAGGAGAGCGGCGGTATTAGTGATAACGATTTTAAATTTAGCCCTCCGGGCTACTAATATTTTAATAGGAGTAGGGACCGTACAATAGCCGGTCTTAGGATTGATTTTAAGTTTAATAGCGGTAAGAGGGAGTTCGGGAGCGGATAAAGGCTTTAGAGCGGGTTCCGCTACGATTTTTTTAATTCTCTCTTTTTTAATAGTTAGAGGGCGAAATTCGGTCTCTTCCTTCTTAATAGCTAGAAAGGGAAATTTAGTCTTTTCTTTTTTAATAATTAGAGAGGGAAATTCAATTTCTTCCTTCTTAATCGGCGGGATAGGTATTTAGTAGACGGAAGCTACTAAAACTTAGTTAATAAGGGTTTTAAGTACTACTATTTAGTATTTAAGGAGATCTGCTAGTAAGTAGCGGCTTTAGTAGGCGGTATAGTTGAAGTATATACTATACTATTCGTAATCGATTTCTAACCGATAGTATTATATTTATAGGAAGCCTAAAATAATTGGGTACTTCCTAAAAATATTATAAACTAAGAAAGTAATAGTTTCTTCGTAATAGCCGATTTAGAGTTTAGTTATTATTCCTTTAGAAATAATACTTTTAATTATTCCGTTAGTAAGAACAAGCTTTTTTACTTTTAATAACCGGAAATAGGGAAGGTTATTCTTAATAATAAAAGAGCGATTAATAAATACGAAAGCGGAATAACCGCTATTAATAAGGGTAATATAATAGTCTTTATGCGAACGGGTTACAATATAAGAAGATAAAAATATTAAATTTAAAAAAGTAAAATTATTTAATAATTAAATTTTAATTTCTTCTAAAACCTTTAATTCTATAGAATTTAAAATTTATTTTTCAAATATAACCCGGTATCACGGGTAGAGGGCGAGAGGTTGGGTGTAGGTGTAAGATATGCGTAATTGCACGAGGAGAGGAAAGGAAGAGAAGTGCAGAGGTACGCTCGGGAGAAGGGCTTTTATAGGACTCGAGCCATAAACCCCTAGTAAGTCTATAGCGGGAGGCCGCAACCAATTAACTGAAATAATAACAATAGTTTCAGAAAACTACTATTATTAATATATATAATACAAGCTAACCCTATAATACTACCCTTACTTAAAAGAAGCTATATAACTAATTAAAATTATATAAAATAATAAATAACCCTATTAAACGTTTAATCCAACCGTAAAAAACTTCTATAGCTGCTAATCGTAACGACCTCCTCCTCCCTTCGTACTTCGCTAGCGGAACTTCCGCTTCTATAGCCGATTCTTCCGTTTCTTCTAACATTTTCCTCCTTTACTTCCGCTCCGCTACTAGCTAATTTAAGGGTATTAAAACCTCTAAATATATTTTATAAAACTACTATATCGTATTAGGGGATATAGTTATATTAGTATATAATTACTATAAAAATTAATAAAGTAGCGCCTAAACGACGAAATATTCCTAACGACTATTAATTATTTTATAATAATTGTTAATCTTAATAAAGTCCTATTCTACCGAATCTTCTTTATTATTAATCTTCTTTATATTACGATTTTAATTTATACGAACGTCCCTTTATATTTCTAATTATCCTAAAATACCTACTTTAATTTATAATTTAATTTTATTAATATAAAAAGTAGGGTTATATTTTATATTAACCGGTAGTTTAAATATAACCTTATAGCTATCTACTTTAATAATTTCGAATGGGCCCTTATAAAGGGGGGTAAACTTTACGTATAATTGGCCGGTATTGAAGTTTTCTATATTAAATAAAACCTTATTTCCTATTTTATATTTTAAAATATCCATCCTTCGAATATTAGTATTAACCTTATATTATTATTAAATTTACTTTATTTAATCCGTAACGTATTCTAGTATTCTTTTAAAACGATTAACGATTTTATTAATTTTAAAATATTCTATTTACTATTAAATTAATAAATTTGGCGGGTATAATTTTACTAATTTAATACCTATACGAGGGTAGAAATTATAATTAATAAAGAAGGGGGATATTCCTATTATTTTAAAAATTAAATTGTTACTAATAAATTCTACGATTAGGAATTAATTTACCTAATCGTCCTACGCCTAATTAATATAAAAATGAAGATATTTCTCTATTTCTATATTAATACATTCCGTTTAACCGTTAATAATTAAGTAGAACGCGGAAGAAGGCTTAAAAGCTACTTCTAAGCATAAATATAACGCTTTCTAAAATTATAAAACGAATTAGGAGCCGTAATTTAATATAATAGAGTCCGGTAAATTATAAATATTATAAATCTTTTTAATAAACCGATCTACTAATTCTTCGGCTATAAGGCCGATAATAAAAATAAAATATCGTATTTTCGTTAAATAATTAACGATAACGGCTACGTATTTGAATTTCTAACCCTAATATACGTAGGGAATTAAAAGGGTAATATAATTTACGGAAATATCCTTCTATAGTACGAAAAGCATTACTAACGGCTTTAAGAACCCGTATAGGGAATATTATAATAGTTTAAATTTAGCATACGGTAGGTAGGCTTTATAATAGGCCTTAATAGTACTAAATATCCCTAGTTAAAAAAAAAATTAAAAAAATAACGAATAAATATTTTTACAATTTAAGTAACTAATAAACAACGAATCGTATACGCGGTAGAGGAGCTAGAATTAAAGTTTAATATTATTAAGGTTAATGATAACGGCGCCTTAAAAATAGGTTTATCCTTATATTACTTTATATTTAGCGAAGGATACTTTCTTCAATTAATTCTTTACTTCTTTAAATTATATACGGCGGTTAAAGTCTGATAAGTAGGCGAGTAAATTTTATAAAAATACCGATTTTTCGTAATTTTCTATAATTAAATTATTAATAAATTTATTATTTATTACCTCTAAATTATAAATATATTCGGTCCCAACGTTAATAACCTCCTTTCTACTCTTTAAAACGAAAGCTCCGTTAACAAAAATATTATAATCGAATAAAACTTTATTCTTAATTAATAACCGTTTATTAGCTTCGTTTTTAAATAAGTCCTTTAATTTCCTATTTAAAGCGTCTAAGCATACTTATAATAAACCCGGCCGATATTTAATTATAAAATTAAATTAAAAGAGAAATTAGGACTACTATATATACTAGGGGGTAAATTATTTATTAACAGTAAAGGACTTTAAACTTTTATAATCTATAAAGACTTTAAACGGTTATTATACTCCTTCTAATTCAGGGCGCCACTCTTCTAATACTTTAATAATAGTAAATAACTCTTTATTATAAATATTATAATTATATTCAATTAAAGAATACTACTAATTAAAGTAGGCAACGAGGTAAAAAATATTATCGTTATTATATTATAATAATATATTACTATAAGCCTAATTAGAAGTATTTATTTTTATAATAGTCTATTTAGACTAATTGTAAATATAAAGAACGGGTCCGCTATTAAAAACCTTTTTAAATACTTTAAAAGATTTCTAATATTACTTATCCTATTCTTATTCCGCTATTTTCTTAATTAATTCGTATAGCGGACCAGCGATAATAGAAAAATACTTAATAAAATAATGGTAGAAATTGGCGAATCCTAAAAAGCGTTAAAATGACTTCTTAAAGTCCGGAACTTCCTATATTATAATTATAAAAACCTTCTCTAAATTTATTTTAAAACCGCCGAAAATAATAATAAAACTTAAATATTTAATTTACTATATATAAAATTCGTATTTATTAATATTGATTTAGAACCTTACTTTAATTATCTTCTATAAAACCTCCCTAACGTATTCTTTATATTCTTTTTCATTATTAGAATAAATTAAAACATCGTCGAAATAAATAATAGTATAAATATTGAAAATATTATATAGAATATCGTTAATATAATTTTAAAAAGTTCCTAGCGCGCCCTATAAATTAAAAGGATATATAATAAATTCGTAGAGGCTAAAGCGGGTAATAAAGGCAATGAACTATTTATACCCCTCCTTAATACAGATCTTATTAAATGTAACCATATTATCGAATTTCGTAAAAATCTTTATTTTATAAATAGTATTAAAAATTTCCTTAATTAGCGGTAGTAAATATCGTATTTTTATTATAATATTATTAATATTACGATAATTTATATAAATATAGATTCTACCTCCGGATTTCTTAATTAGTAAGAGGGGGGAAGCGGCCGTAAATTATAACGGCTGGATAAACTTCTTCTTTAAATTATTGTTAATCTATTTTTTAATAATAATTACTTCTATAAATAATATGCGGTATAGCTGTACGTTAGGAGGTTACTCTCCTAATTATAATTCGATTTTATAATTGTACGAATAATAAAGAAGGATTTCTTCCGCTAGCGAAGGTAAAAAAATAGCGACTTCACTAATATATTTCTGTCCTTCGGAATAATTCAAAATTTTAATAATCTTTTCCTTAATTTTTAATAGCCAGTCTACTTTATTAAAAAACTTCTTTATATCTTCTTCGTCGACTTTAACTAAATATATTTATCGAATAATCTCCTCGTATACGGATGTATCGGTCTTGAAATTTCTAATAAAATTAACTGCTTTAATTAGGATTGTAGCCTCGCAAATATTTTCTAAAATATAAATACTAACTATTTTATTAATAAAATTATAGAGCGCGGGGGGTAGACTTTCCTTATACTTCCTTCTATCGCCTTTTATAATATTATTAACCATTTCTTCGGTTAAATCTAAATTTTAAAAATCCGTTATAACCGCTAACTTCTCAATTTTAACATAGTTTGTAACGTATAATTACAATTACTATTTTTTGTAAATAAAATTAAATACAGCTATATTAAATATTTTAATATTATTAGGGTCGAATTTACAATCGGAATTATAAAGACGGTAATATTAAAATTAAAAATAATACATATTAATTAAAATATAATAACCGTCTATACGGACGTAAAGTTCGTAAAATACGGAGCTTTTAATTTTAATAAAGAGAATAGCGGTATTAATAATAGCGATTTTAAATTCAGCCCTCTAAGCTACTAACGCTTTAATAAGAGCGTGGACCGTACGGTAACTAATCTTAGGATTGATCTTTAGGGTAAATTTAGTAATAATATATAGGAGTTTAAAAACGGATAAGGGCTCTAGAGCAGGCTCCGCTACAATTTTTTTAATTTTCTCTTTTTTAATAGTTAGAAGGTAAAATTCTTCCTTCTTAATAATTAGAAAGGGAGATTCGGTCTCTTCTTTTATAATCGGTGGGAAAGGGGTTTAACGGATAGAAACTACCGAAACCCGGTTAATAAAAGCTCTAAACGCCGCCGTTTAATATTTAAGGAAATTTATTAATAAATAATAGCTTTAATAGGCGGTATAGTTAAAGTATATACTATATTACTTATAATCGATCTCTAACTAATAGTATTATATCTATAAGAAACTTAAAATAATTAAATACTTCTTAAAAATATTATAAACCAAAAAGGTAATAGTCTCTTCGTAATAATTAATCTGGAATTTAATTATTATTCCTTCAAAAATAATACCTTTAACTACTCCGTTAATAAAAACGAACTTCTTCGCTTTTAGTAATTAAAAATAGGGAAAATTATTTTTAATAATAAAAGAGTAATTAATAAACGCGAAAGCGGAATAACTGCTATTAATAAGGGTAATATAATAATTTTTACGCAAACGGGTTATAATATAAAAAGATAAAAGTATTAAATTTAGGGAAGTAAAACTATCTAATAATTAAACTTTAATTTCCTCTAAAACCTCTAACTCTATAGAGCCTAAAACTTATTTTTTAAATATAACCCAGCTAAACTTCTATACGCGATTATATATAAAAGTTAAACGTTTTCCTAATCGTTATAATATTCGCTACTAGTAACAGATTCGGCGAGGGCGGCTAAGATAACCGGGGTAATTAGAATAATATTAGTAGCGCGGACTTATTTTTAACTACGACCTTTACTATAAGCTTTATTCTTCTTTATTTTCTTACCGGTAAAGTACTAAGGGCCCTAAGAACTATAATTAATTAATGCGGTATAATCGCGAGCAATATAGCCGGGCTTACTATAACGACGGTAAAAGCTATTGCGAAAACGTTAGTCGAGAATATCTTTATAAATAAAAACCGCAAAGTCGATAGCGTTAAAATCTATTTTATTTCCTCCTTAATTAATAAAAACTTCGTTAATATTATAGGAGTTAAAGCTTCCGCCGCCTCTAAAAGTAGTATTATTATTATTATTATTCGAACTGCTAGTGCTTAAAATACAAATATTTATTTTATAACGATAGTCGGCGTCCTTAAGGTTACCGGCTATAATATAATAAATATCTAACTACTTCTTAAAATCTTTAATATTAGGAAGGTCGTAATACGCTAATATATTACGGAAACGTTTATTAATTTTATTACGAAAATAATAAACTTTTATCGAATTGTCGAAACTATATAAATTTATAAAATTAATTAATTTAAGCTCAAACTCCGCGAATAATAAATTCTTTATATATAACTCTTTAAAATAGCGATTAACGTCTATTTTAAAATTAATATTTTAAAAACGAATAATAAAATATTCTATAAATTTAATACCGGTCTTCTAGCGCTAAATATCTTTATCGCTACTATTCTAAATAACGTCGAAGTCGTCCTAAATACTAAAAAAGATTTCCGGGCCGAATAATATAATTATATAAATAATTTTAACGTTTCTATTAATATAGAGTAACGGGTCGTACTTCTACTAAAATAAAATATAGAAACGCCAAGCTTTAAAGATTTTATATTTATAAATAATATTAATATTCTCCTTATTAATAAAAATAAGCAGGTTTTTTACTATTTAACGGAGAAATATTTTATTTACAGGGTTAACTATAATAATATTCTTTTTAAAGGTATTATACTCTGTAATTAAAATATTGTAAATGGACTTAAAATTAATATAATCGAAATTCTTTTAATCGAAATTAGACTAAGTATTATTAATTATTTAACGGGTAATCTTAAACTCTTCTTTAAAATATTAAAAATTATTTTCGAAATTGTTGTAGTATTCGAAATTAGTACGATAAAAGTAACTAAAAGGTATAATAATAAATTAAAAAGCGGGGGCTTAGAAAAAAAAAGAAATTATTTCGAAATACTTGTATAGGATAAAGAAACCTTCTTTTTAATCGAAACTTTTAAAAAAATTAGCGAAAATTATAATTACGGGTTAAGGAAGTTTAAAAAATATAGCGTAATAAATTGTAATATTAAATTCGCTATTAATGAGTTGGGGCGTTTTGTCAGAATAGATGTTGAGATGCTTGTAGAGCTAAGACACTAAGGAGCGGATCTGCTCCAGGGCTAAATAGGGTTAAAGATAGAAAAGCCTAAGAAGGATGGCATCCCCTTTCAAAACTATAAATAACCAAGTAAGTAGAGAACAACGAATTGAATACTAATATTTTTAAAATCTTTATAATACTCCCTTTTAAAATCTTTAATCACATTCGTAAAAGGCCTTCTATCTTCTTTAATACCGACTTCCAAATCCGCACCTCGCTATCTTAAAAAAAATATAGAAATAAAACTCTACTTTACCTTCTATCTTTCCTTTTAATAATTTTATAACTATAATTTAACAATTCTATTTAATTCTACGAATAAAATTATTAACTCTGGATCTATTCCTTGCTATATAAATTTATATAGTATAGCCCCGTTCCTTTATTAATATAATTTTACTCTATTTCAAATAGTAATAAAGATAAAATAAATTTTAAATTCCTAACTAAATTAATTAATATGAACTTAAGGAGCCTTTGGCCGGGGCTTCCTATAAATGCTAAAGTTATCCCTAAGGCCTTCGGGATACTAATTTAAGAATTAAAATTCGAATAGCGAAGAGCTAATCGGTTCTATTGGCAACGAAGTCTTTTATTTAATTTATAGGAAACCTTAATTTCGGATATATATAAATTTCTGTTTCTCCGATAATATTATAATCTATTAGCGATGGTTAATAGGAACCTTAATTCAACGACTTAAAAAGAAAATATTAAAACCGAAACGAAGAAAAAAAAAACCGATTTTAATAATAGAATTAAACGAAATCGAATTAAATAAAATAAAGATAGAATTTCGGAAAACGAATTTAAATAATAAAAGCTGAAGGTTAATAAGGCGGTAGAAATTTATTCTTAATTAATTAACATTCGGTAATTAAATATTCGTAAATTATATAAAGAATTTATTCTCTAATTAGTTAAAATTATTGTAAGGTTCCTTATTCTAACAATCTAAACTTTTCTTAATATTTCTAAGAATTTCGGAATATTATTAAAAGAAGTAAAAGTAATTAGTAAAGAAGTAATTAGCGGGACCCACTTTTTGGAAAGTTTCGAAATAAAATTATTATAAAATTCCGAAGAGCGACCTAACTTACCGGCAATACTAAAACGCTTCTATAAAAAAAATATAAATAAGGAGGGGCAGATTTACACTTCACTAGACGACGACGTTAATACTATTAATTATTTTAAATATTAATATAATACTATATAATACTTTCACCCTTTTATAACTTACGAATCTATATTACCTAATATATTTAATTCTACTACTTCCTTTAAGAGAACCCTTTTTACTATTTCTCCCCCTATTATTACTTCTTCTACCGCTATTAAAATAACTCTTAACGCCGCTACCACCCTCTTCGCTAATAGTACTATTTTTATTTGTAATATTATCCTTAAAAAGAAATTTGATGGTAAAAAGGTTTTTAAATATTTTAAATTATTCGAAGAAAAGGTTGGAATTTATAAATTCGGTAATAATGAATTTAAAATTACTACCTAATTCTAATAATATAAGAAGGATTTTAAGGATATCGGTAAAAGTATTTTCCGCGACCTTAAAGCGAAAAGGATCTATACTTAGGACGAATTTATTTAATAGTTTAAAACAACCTATAAAATTAAAGACCTTAAGTAAATTAATAATATTTCTTCTATATTAAAGAAATTTTATATTAAGCGTATCTCTTATAAAAAAAGCAAAATCGTTAATATTATTTTTACCTATTTGGCTTTATTAGCTCGCTAATTTACTATAAATTAGTATAATATTAACTGTAATATTATTAAAAGCTTCTACCAGAAATTGCATATCGATACCAAATATATAATTACTTCCTTCCTAAAGAAGTATAAAGATAACATTTATACTATAAAATAGACTAAATTCTCCTAAAAATTAACTAAGCTTATAATTAAATAAACTAATAATTTAAATACTAGTAAGTCCAATAATATTAATAATAGTAAGGAGGAAATTTCTATTAGGAAAAATAAATGTAAAAGTAAATAAATCGTTAATATAGATTCTTCTTCTTTATTGTTTAAGGAAGAAACTTCTGTAAAAAATTTTACTAAGAAGATTAGGACTAAAGTTAAAATTATAATTAAGAGCGGATCCAATACTATTAAAAATACTATAGAAAAATTAGCCCGGTTAATAGAATAATTTATAATCGCTTAAAACGCTATTATCAATTATTAATTCTAGTAAGCTATAGTCCTTAATACTCCCCTTCAATTTACTACCTATTAACTAACCTAAATTTTAAATACTTATACTAACGCTATTTAAATTAGCTAAAACGCATTTACTAAAAGTAGAAGTAAAGGCTGTAGAAAATAGGGAAGAATAGGTCCGTAGCAATACTACTATTATAGAAAAATAGGGTATTACTTTACTACCTATTCTAAGAAGGATATCAATACCCACTATAATATTTTAACTTAAAAACTATATAATAAAGAGAAGTTTATACTTCCTACTACTTATAAAGGAACTATATTAAATTATAACGACTTTATTAATAAGAACCTCTTTAATTACGCTTATAATATTAATACCCTTAGTAAATTAATCCGCTCCCTTATAACCTTAAATCCCGAATATATTAACTATAAAGACTTTAAAAGGTAGGAATTTAATTATTAATAGTAGAAGGACACTAAGAACCTACTATTTATCCTATTTTTTAAAGTTCTTCTAAACCCTAAGGGTATTAAAGTATACTAGAACTAAATTTAAGCTGTCATGGCATGGCTAGACTGGTTACCGGAGGACTGGCCATAGGGTCAATTGCACGACCGTGACACATCGGATGGAAGGTCTACGGCCTTATCTTATCTAGAGCTTCCGGATAGGGAAGGCGGCAACGAGTGGCAAATCTGACTTATATGTTTAGATCCGCGATGCCTTCGTTGTTTACTTCCCTTTCCTCTTTACACTTAATATCACTTTGAATTGTGCCTCCTAATCTTGTAGTCGTATCTCTTGTAGGATCACGCATTCACATAAGCCTAAAAAAGATCCGGAACTACTGTTAATTATAATACGACGGGGATATTTAATAAATTATATAAGCTTTCGTCCTTAATTAACAACTGGGTAATCGGCACTTATACTATTTAAACCCGGCTAATTAGCTCTATTCGGGTTAAAAAAATTACTAATAATAAAGAATAAATTTATACCTTTTAAAGAATTACTATTATAACCGTTAGTAAATTAAAGAAGTTTCGGACGGAAAATGTTATTTAAAGATTTACGATTATATTTCTTTTCTTTCGTCCTTTTATATTAAAGGATATTAATATTATACCTAAATAACCTAGTATAACTTTCGAAAATAAAGCCCGCGCATATAAATTTACTCCTACCCCTATATTAATACTAATAATACTAATAATAAAAATAATATTGAAGAAAATTTCTTTTATAATAAAGAAGGATAATATTAATTAATTCTTTATTAAGGAAGTTAAAATAAAGGATATTTTTTTAAAAATAAAAGAGTAGAATTTTATAATAATTAAATTTATAAACGTTAAAGTTACTATTACTATCGAAAATATCGTTCGTAATAACCCTATTAACGTTAAAGTTATTTATAATTAGGTCGAATAATTTTCGAACGTCCCTTATAATAAGAATAAAATCCTTAAAGTATAATTTAAATATTATAATAATATTACCCCCGATAATAATTCTAAAATTAATAAATTTGTTCTTATTATATTAATAGGAGTTTAAGTTAATAATATATCCGTTAATAGGTAGGATTTTATAAAAATACTATTAATTAATTTTATAGAAATTATTAAATAAAAAGGAAATCCGTTATTCGGTTGTTCTAATTTTAGCGAAAATATTTTTTCTATATTCGAATAGCAGAATTTTAATAATTAGAAAAAGAGCGGATCCCCTCTTACCTAGGTTATTTCACTTCGCGATATTTTAATATTAATAATTAATTATATGAAATTTATTAATATATCTTCTCTATTTAAAAGAAATATAACTTATTTAATTCCTTTACTTATATTCTATGTTTCTATTAAATATAAAGGAAGTAAAAAGGTCGTAATTGTTTTAAATATAGGGGCTAAGTATAATATTATTAATAAGGTATTAATTAATAATCTAAGTCTTTAAAATATTTTTATTTAAATCGCTAATATCGATAGTAATAGAAGTAGGAGGGGATTTTTTAGTAAAACGTATAAAAAAATTTATTTATTTAATAAAGGAAGAGAAATTTATTTTTTTATTACCGAATAAACTTTGCCTAATTATAATATTATCTTAGGGCTGTTATTTTTTTAAAATGCTAACGTTTATATAATTTATAATAAAGGAGGAAAGAATTATATAATTATAATTTTTAAAGGAGTAGTAATCTGTACCGCGCTAATTATTAATTTAAAAACTTTAAGGGAGGACCGATAGCGGGTTTAATTCTTTTATTATAATTATATTTTCGAATATTTATAGAGAAAGGGAGGATTCGAAGATATAAGGAGGAAAGGTAATTAAATTATTTAAATAAATAGAATTTAAAGAGGATAATAAGCGGATTGTACCGTTATTAAATATAGTAGCTAATTAATTATTAGATTTTCTATAAATAAAAAAAGATAGATATAAAGAATTACGGGAGGTTTAAGGAAAGATTATAAGAAATAATAGGGAAGAAGTATAAATTTCTAAATAGGTTCGTTGGCGTATAAAGAAAATTTTAATAAAATTATTAAAGGAGGTTAATATTTATAAGGAAGGGTTTTTTAAAAGAAGATTAAAAGTAACAATATAAACTTATACAATATATAAATGGGTAAATTAGAAGGTTAATCTAATTAATAATACGATTTTTAATAGTTTAAAATTAAATAAGGATTTAAATTAAAAATAAAGAGGTTAGAAGTAATAAAAGAACGGATCGCTAATTTATTCAAAAATTTCGGTTCGGAATAGGATTAGTATATTATTCTAAAGTTTATAAAGCTAATCCGTAGGTCGAAATTAATAGAAGAGCGATTTTAAATTATATTTAAAAAGGTTTAAAATATTTTTAACGAAGGAAAAATTAATTTTTTTACTTATATCCTTTATAATAGGGAATAAATTCTAGTTTAGGATTTTATAGAGTATAGTAAATTATATTCTAATATTATCCCCCCTTAATAAATCTATATTATCCCTTATTCCGCTTAGCAATTAAAATCTATTCTAATACTAAAGGCTCTCTATATTAAAGTATATAATTTATTAAAAAATAAGATTAAAAAAGGGATTTTAGAAGAAAATTATATAATATACTATAATAATTAATTTCAAATTACGAAGAAGGATAGGGGTCTATGTTTAATTAACGATATTTAAAAAATTAATAAAGTAATATTAAAGGATATTAACCTACTACCGGGTTATAAGGAATTTAATAAAGCCTTTAGAGGTTATAAGATAATATCTTTACTAAACTTCTTTTTTAAGTACGATTAAATCCCTTTTGAAAAAGTTAATTGGAATATTATTATTTTTATAACCCCTTTTAACCTATTTTAAATAATTATTCTACCGTAAAGAAGTACTAATTTTATTATATAATTTATAAAAATTATAATTCGGATATTCTATAATTTAATCCTTAATATTTATTAATTATACTTCGATAATATTTATATTAAAGGACTTTAGTTAAATTATAATAGTATTAAAGGGAAATAATATTAATTAGGTATTTATATATATTTAAAGGGAAAGTACTAAATAAGGATAAAATTATTAAAATTAATAAATAAATTTATTATAAAGAGGATTCTAATAAAAAAGGGAAAGGCGTAGAGAAGGTCCGCTCCTTTTTAAATATTATAAGGTATTATAGGATTTAGATTAAAGGTTTCGGCATTATTATAATCCCTTTTATATATTAATAAAAAAGGTTATCGAATAGTAATAGATTGAAAACGAATAGTTTGTAATAAAATATCTTCAATATTTAATTACTATAGTACTAATCTTCGCTATACTAATTTATAAGAGAATGTCTTTTCGCACCGTCATAAAAGTCTTCCGGCACCGTTACCCTATCTACGCCCCACCCTTCCTACGCGCCAAGGCACGCTAATGCACACCAAAATTTTTAAGCCAATCAAATCGCTCGCATCTAAGTCGTAGTCTACAGCTTCTATTCTTGGCGTTAGCAAACCGTACCGCGCCCGCCAAACCCCTAGATTTCAACCTATTATACCTACAAAGGCTAAATTTCGTAATTTCGTTGTATTGTATCGCTTCTTCCCCTAAACCCCATTATCACCTTTATAATTAATCAAACTACTATCGCGCGCATTACGAAATATCGTTAAATAAATAACGCGCTATCATCTATTAACGGTATATAATAATACCCCCTTTACTCTAGAACCTCGTACTCCCCAATTAACTATACCAATTAATACTCGAGTTCCAATACCCCGACCGACTGCGCTAATCAGCTCCTAAGCTCCTCTACCCTCTATTGCGCCAACTTACCTTCAAGCGGCGGCATTACGACTTCGAAGAAGGCCTCGCTTCTAGCCCACCCGCAGCCGACTTCCCGTACGAAGTTAGAACCCTATAGGGTTAATACGAATTACGCCTTCGGTCTAACGAATCGTATCTAACTAAGAGGGTATAAACTTAGAAGTAGAGGATAGAATTGACCGTTGTAGTCTAATTATTATATAAATGAAGCGACGAGGCCGCCCTCGCGACAATATAAGAGGAGGAGATATAAGAGGAGATAACAGCTTTATACGGGGACGAAGAGGTTATACTACTGGTACTACGAGAGGAGGAGGTATAAGGGGAGGAAGTATAAGGGGGGGAGGTATAAAGGGGGGAAGCATACCTACTAGCACTACTCCTACTAGTATACAGGGCATACGGCGCAATATACGTATAGCTAGCACACAAGGCTAGTAGATAAAGCTCTGGGAGGCTCGCTGGCAATTAGATTGAGCGATTATACGATAAATATAAAATAGATTATTATTATATAAATTAATATAGATTAAGTGCGATTGATTAATCGCTTAATTAAGCGATGTACGACCGTGTAATATACGACCGTACCGCTAAGTGCGCTGTAAAGTGCGCTATAAAGTGGCCAATCTGGGTTGTACATTTGGGTGGGCTGGGCACGTGACATTTCATGAAAGAATATAATACTAAGATTTCTGGGCGAAATCTATAAGAGAATACTGCTGCTAAGCTGAATGTAGAGACTCAAATGGATGCGAGCGATTTTATTGGCTCAAAAATTTTGGGGTGCATTAGCGCGCGGGAAGGGTATAAGTAGGTGGGGTGACGGTGCCGGAAGACTTTCATAACGGTGCGAAAAGACATTCTCAATAAAATAGCTCTCTCTATATTAATTACTACTTATGTAGCCTATAATTCTATTATACGATTATTATCTTTATCTTCGGTTTTATCTTTATACTTTTTATCCTTATCGAAATCTTTATCGGATTCTTCTTCGTTATTTCCTATTTTAATATTACTATTTAGATTTCTACCGGAGGGTTTATTATCGTTGTTGCCGTTGTTTTATTAGAAAAATAGAAATTCTTCCTTATTTTTCTCCGATTTATAGTTACTACGAATAATATAATTACTATCTTTTAAACCTAATTAGTAATATTTGAAGGTAGTATAGTCGGCCTAATAACGAATTTTATAAAGGATCCGCACTTTAGCCTTAATTTAATTTTCTTATTTAATACCCTTAATAGTTAGGAAATTACCCCCTTAGCTGCGATTGCTAATTATAGTATAATATAGGTAAATAAAGTTAGGGTCTTTCTAAGTAAGAAATTCGAAGTTTTAAAAAAATTTTATAGAAGAATTATACTAGTTAGCTCTCTTACCGAATTAAATATAATTCCCGCAAATCCCCCCTTTAATATTAGTTAGTATAGATACGCAACCTAGGAAAGGGGCCTAGATATTTAGGGTTTCCTATTTCCCCTCCGTTATAAAAATAGAAATAAAGGTCTTTTAAAACCGGGAAATATAGTAAGAATATAAGTAGCGGTTTCTAGAAGTAAAAGTAATTAATAAAGGATCGTTAAAAAAGATAAGGATAAGCGGATTTGTACGGAAGACCGAAGCTTTAAATTAAAAGACCTAAAATACGCTCCTTCTTTCCCGTAAAGGATATAATATAAAAATTATATAATTAGGCTCCTTTTTTCTTAACGAATATATATTAAAGGGAAGTTTTACCTTCGTTAATAATTAATGAAAGGAAAATATAATAATACTCGCTAACTAGCGGAAAAGTATCGATAAACTTTTTAAAAGCGGTAAGGTTTAAAAGTAGTACTTACTTTAAATATAGCTAGCCTATAAGCCTAAGTTAAATAATAATAAAGATTTATACTTTACGTACGAAGACTTTATTAAAAATATAACCCTCCGTACCCTAAATATTATCGGGTATAATAAAGTTTATAAAAAGATTAATATAAATTTTAGAAAGGAGTTGCTTCTTTCTATTAAGCCTTTTATTAATATATTTAAAATTATTTTTAGTAACGAGGGGATATACGGGCGTAAAGTCTATATAAACCGGAGGGGTAAATTTCTTTTTAATTAAGAGGGTTAAATTTAAAATATTAAAAATTATTTAGAAATTTATATTAACGCGTTTTAAAAGTAGATCTAACTATTATATAATTTTTTAAATAAGATTCATTAAAGTAGGCGAATTATTTTTAAATATAGTAGACGGTTAGGTTACGTATAGTTAAAGAAAGTAAAACGGATATCGGTAGTTAAGGAAGAAAAACGTATAAAAAAGAAAAAAATAAGAGGAAGAGATTTACTAGCGGCTAAAGGGTAAAGATAATAGTTCTTTCAAACGTAAGCAATATAATTAGTAATTTAGGCATTAGTTAAGTAATTGGTATAGGGATATAATAGAAATTTATAAAATAAGAGGATAAAAAGACGGATAAATATTTATAAGAATTAATAAATAATAATTAAAATACTATACTACTGGGATAATACTTAATTAATATTTAAACGGACGATAACCGGTATTAATCGATATTTAAACATTCTCCTTTAAATTTCCTTAGGAATAGATTTACCCCTCTTACAATAAGGCTTCTCTTCTTTCCTTTAATAATAATAATTTATTTATTTAATTAAAAAAGGATACAACGCAACCTAAAATCTTTCTTAATTAAAAATAAATATAATAATTAATATAAATAAATTATTTAAAATTATTTAAGCGTTCTTCGAATAATAAAGTACCGAAGCCGAAACTTACGAGGAGATCCTTATTCGACTAGGGGAAGTTTACCCGCCGAAACCCAAACCGGCTAAAAATTTCAATTACGCCGCCGATTAACGTTTTCCTAAATATACAAAGAGCGGGAAATTAAATATTATAAAATTTATACCCTATGAAATTTAGGGCAATAATAATAATAACGAAAGTATTTTTATTCGAACGTTCGGAGCCAATTTCTAGCTACCGGCCGATTAACAAATCGAATCCGCCCAACTAAATAAGATTCTATAGAAAAATTTAACCTTCAGGATAACTAACCTTTAACACTACGTAAATATTTACAATTATTTCAATAGGTTTTCTATTATTAGAAATATTATATAAATATTAAAAAAGTTCGGGGATAGAATATACATTCCTCCTAACGCGGAAATCCTTATATTAAAAATTTTATAATTTTAAAACGTAGGGGAAGAAATTACAATTTTCCTTAAAGCCACCCAATTCTAATATTTACCCATTTTTTATAATTAATATTTTATCCTCGTAATTTATAATTAGGCGGTAATAATATAGTATTATTACAATTCGACGTTCAATAAAGAAAAGATAAAATTAATCCGTTCCGCTTACGAAGCTTTCGTAGCCTCCTATTATAATATTTATAGTAAATACGGAAAAAGGGTCGATTTAAACGACCGACAGTAATAACTAAATATAAAATTTCCTACTTAATAATTAATATAAATTTATAATCTCTAAGTCTTAAAAGCGGTAAAAATATTCTTTATCGAAATAAAGCGGAAGGATTTCTACTTAAATTAAAACAGCACTTTAGTACCAACTTTATAGGAAGTAGGGTAATATTAACGATCTTAAACTTAGCTAAACGACTTTTTATAAGAGAAAGTCTTTTCGGACCGTAGTAAAAGTCTTCCCATACCGTAGCCCCACCCACTTACACCCTTCCCGCGCGCTAATGCACGCTAATGCACACCAAAATTTTTGAGCCAATCAATCGCCCGCATCCAAATCGCGGTCCACACTCTACTTCGCCCACCCAGATGTGCACCCAGATGTGCACCCAAATGTGCACCCAGATGTGCACCCAGATTGGCCACTTTATAGCGCACTTTACAGCGTACTTAGCGGTACGGTCGCACACGGTCGCACATCGCTCAATGGAATCGTTCAGCTAAGTCGCTTAATTGAATCGTTCAGCTGAGTCGCTTAATTGAATCGCTCAATTAACTATTAACAACTGTCAGCAACTGTCAGCGACTATCAGCTAAACGGAAGCGCGTTGTTTACTTGGCGATATTTCGGAATGTGTGCGATGGTGGTTTGATTGATTATAGGTACGATAGTAGTTTGATTGATTATAGGGGGGGTGCATATTTGGGTGCACATATGGGTGCATATCTGGGTGCACATCTGGGTGCACATTTGGATGCACATCTGGGTGCATATCTGGGTGGGCGAAGTAGAGTGTAGACTGCGATTTGGATGCGAGCGATTTAATTAGCTTAAAATTTTTAGTATGCATTAGCGCGCGGGAAGGGTAGGGGGTGGGTGGGGCTACGGTATAGGAAGACTTTTACTACGGTCCGAAAAGACTTTCTCTTTTATAATTAGAAAGCGTAATAGCCCGATAATAAATAAGGGCTATATATAATTATACCCGAATAGTCCAAGTACAGTCGACAATAAAATTAATAAGACTAAAAGAAAGGAGCGACATTTACTAATATTCTTAAACATACTACGGAAAATTCGCCTAACTAAATTTAGTATAAAATAAATCTCTTTATAACTTTAAAATACTTAGAAGAAATAGAAAATTTAAAATCCTAAAGAAGGAATAAAGAGAGCGGAACGATTTTTACGACCTATTTAACTAGAGGTAGGGAAAGCCTTTAATTTTTATAATTCGTAACGACCCTACCTCTAACGAAAATAGAAGAACGGATCCCTTCTTAATTAGCACGCTAAAAATATTAGCAGCTACTCTTAAAACGCTTAAATTATAAAAATTTATAGCCGAAACTTTAAAAGTACCCGAAAAGAATCGAAGGATTATTAAGTATATAAAGGATAAAGAAAAATTGAATATATTAGAGTTTAGGGAACAATTTATTATTAATTACTTTATTTTACCCGCGAAGAAATTAGCGGACGAAAATTTGAAAGATATAAAGGGGGCTAGTAAACGGATTATTATTATTAAATATAAATATATACTAATATTCGCGAGAGATATAGTCTAGGGTATATTTCTACCCTCTATAATCAATATATTTAAATTATAGGAAATCTTTAATTGAAAGAGAAAGGGTATAAAGTAACTACGGAAGAGAGAATAATCGAAGAAGGCAAAGGGGGCGTATAAATAATAAATAGAGTATAAAATTGCTTATTAATTATTATTTACTTAGGACTTTTTACTTTTATATAAGGTATAAATTACTACCCGCTATTCTAAAGAATATACCCTATCTTTTCCTTTATCGAATATTTGAATTTATAATACGGAAGTGGTTCGGTATATCTTCACCACTTCCGAAGGGAAAATTTGAATTAGGGCGTTTTATCAAAATAAATATTAAGATACTTATAGAATTAAAACACTAAAGAGCGGATCTACTCTAGGGCTAAATAGGGTTAAAAATAGAAAAGTATAAAAAGGATAGCATCCCCTTTTAAAACCATAAGCAACTAAATAAGCAAAAAATAACGAATTAAATACTAATATTCTTAAAATCTTTATAATACTCCCTTTTAAAATCTTTAATCACATTCGTAAAGGGCCTTCTATCTTCTTTAATACTGACCTCTAAATCTACACCTTACTATTTTAAAAAAAAGTATAGAAGTAAAGCTCTACTTCACCTTCTATCTTTCCTTTTAATAGTTTTATAACTGTAATTTAACAACTCCATCTAATTCTACGGATAAGATTATCAACTCCGGATCTGCTCCTCGCTATACAAATTTGTGTAGTGTAGCCCCGTTCCTTTATTAGTGTAGTTTTACTCCATTTCATTAAAAGTATTAATAGTAGAATACAACGATTCTAAGTTAAATAGGTTACTAAAAGTAGGAGTAGAAAGGTTAGGAAAATTACCGCTACCGGTATTACTGTTGGGGGAGAAAAGGGCGGGATTACTATTGTAAAATATAAAGTAAAAGAGCAATCTTTATTAAGGACCGTTTAAAAAGAAGGTCCGCTATTAGGATTATTTAAGGTAGTCGAAACGAAGCGATCCTTTATTTACTAAATAAAAAGTACCTTCCCTTACGTATTAATAAAAAGAAATTTGGAATTTTAATTAAGCGATTATTGTAATTATAATTATTAATACTTAGGGGGGGGTATTAAATTTAGCGATTCGTAACGAAGCAATCCTTATACGCGTGCGATCGAAAAATAATCGCGATAAAAGATAAGTTTATATTATGAATATAATAGTTAAAAAGTGCAATTAATTATTATAGGTAGAGGGCGAGAGGTTGGGTATAGGTGTAAAATATATGTAATTATATAAGGAGAAGAAAGGAAGAAAAGTATAGAAGTACATTCGGGAGAAGGGCTTTTATAGGACTCGAATTATAAACCCCTAGTAGGTCTATAGCGGGAGGCCGCAGCCAATTAACCGAAATGGTAATAGTAGTCTCAGAGAACTATTATTACCAGCATATACAACATAGGCTAACCCTGTGATACCCAGTTAAACCTCTATATGCAATTATATATAGAGGTTAAACGTTTTTTTAATTGTTATAATATTCTTTACTAATAGCAAGTTTAATAAGGGCGGCTAGGGCAATTAAGGTAACCGGGGTAGCTAGAACGGTACTAGTAGCGCGGACCTACTCTTAATTATAACCCTTACTACAACCTTTATTCTTCTTTATTTTTTTACTAATAAAGTATTAAAGTCCCTAAGAACCGTAATTAATTAAGAGAAAGTCTTTTCGGACCGTAGTAAAAGTCTTCCTATACCGTAGCCCCACCCACTTACACCCTTCCCGCGCGCTAATACACACCAAAATTTTTAAGCCAATCAAATCGCTCGCATCCAAATCGCGGTCCACACTCTACTTCGCCCACCCAAATATACACCCAGATCCAAATGTACACCCAGATATGCACCCAGATGTGCACCCAGATGTGCACCCAGATGTGCACCTAAGCACCTAGATATGTACCTAGATTGGCTACTTTACAGCGCACTTTACAGCACACTTAGCGGTACGGTCGCACACGGTCGCATATCGCTCAATTGAATTGTTTAGTTGAGTTACTCAATTGAATCGCTTAACTAACTATTAATAACTATCAGCAACTGTCAGCGACTATCAACGACTGTCAGCTAAACGAAAGCGCGTTATTTACTTGACGATATCTCGTAATGCGTACGATAGTAGTTTAATTAATTATAGGGAGTGTGCACATCTGGGTGCACATCTGGGTGCACATCTGGATCTGGGTACACATCTGAGTGGGCGAAGTAGAGTGTGGACCGCGATTTGGATACGAGCGATTTAATTAGCTCAAAAATTTTGGTATACATTAGCGTATATTAGCGCGCGGGAAGGCTATAAGTAGGTAGGGCTACAGTATAGGAAGACTTTTATTACGGTCCGAAAAGACTTTCTCTTAATTAACGCAATATAATTACAAATAATATAGCCGGACTTACCGCAACGATAGTAGAAGCTATTATAAGAATATTAGTCGAAAATATTTTTATAAATAAAGACTGCTAAATTAATAATATTAAAATTTATTTTATTTCTTCCCTAATTAATAGGAATTTTATTAGCGTTATAGGAATTAGAGCCTCCGTCGCCTCTAAAGGTAATATTATTATTATTATTCGAACTGTTAGTATTTAAAATGTAAACGTTTATTTTATAGCGATAATTAACGTCTTTAAAGTTACCGGCTATAGTATAATAAATATTTAACTACTTTTTAAAATCGTTAGCGTTAAGAAGGTTATAATATATTAATATATTATAAAACCGCTTATTAATTTTATTACGAAGGTAATAAACTTTTATAAAATTATTAAAACTATATAAATTCATAAAATTAATTAATTTAAATTTGAATTTTACGAATAATAAATTCTTTATATAAAATTCTTTAAAATAGCGATTAATATTTATTTTAAAATTAATATTTTAAAAATAAATAACGAAATATTTTATAAATTTAATATCGGTCTTCTAACGCTAAATATTTTTATTGCTATTATTTTAAATAACGTCGAAGTCGTCTTAAATATTAAAGAGAATTTCCGGGCCGAATAATATAATTATATAAATAATTTTAATATCCTTATTAATATAGAATAATAAATTATATTTTTATTAAAATAAAATATAGAAGCGTTAGGCTTTAAAAATTTTATACTTGTAGGTAGTATTAATATTCTCCTTATTAATAAAAATAGGCGGGTTCTCTACTGTTTAATAGAGAAATAATATTTTATTTACAAGGTTAATTATAATAATATTCTTTTTAAAAATATTATATTCCGCAAATAAAATATTGTAAACGGATTTAAGTTTAATATAATCGAAATTCTTTTAATCGAAGCTAGACTAAGTATTATCGGCTATTTAATAAGTAATCTTAAATTCTTCCTTAAAACATTAAAAATTACTTTTAAAATCGTTATAATATTCGAAGTTAGTGCAATAAAGGCGATTAAGAGGTATAATAATAGATTAAAAAGCGGAGGCTTAAGAGAAAAGAGTAGCTACTTTAAAATATTTGTGTAGGATAGGGAGACCTTTTTCCTAGTCGAAACCTTCGAGAAAATTAATGAAAACTATAATTGCGGGTTAAGGAAGTTCGAAAAGTGCGGCGTAATAGACTATAGTATCGAATTCGCTATTAAAGGTATTAATAGTAGAATGGAACGATTTTAAATTAAATAGGTTATTAGAAATAGGAGTAAAAAGGTTAAGGAGATTACTACTACTAATATTACTATTAGGGGAGAAAAGGGCAGGATTACTATTGTAAAATATAAAGTAGAAGAGCAATCTTCGTTAAAAGACTATTTAAAGAGAAGGTCCGCTATTAAGACTGTTTAAAATAATTGAAACGAAGCGATCCCTTATTTATTAAATAAAGAATACCTACCTTTACGTACTAATAAAGGGAGGTTTAGAATTTTAATTAGGCAATTATTATAATTACGACTATTGATACTTAAGGGGTGCTAGGTTTAGCGATTCGTAACGAAGCGATCCTTACACGCGCGCAATCGAAAAATAATTGCGATAAAAAATAGGTTTACGCTATAAACGTAATAATTAAAAGATGCAATTAATTATTACGGGTAGAGGGCAAAAGGTTAGGTATAAATATAAAATATACGTAATTATATAAAGAAAGGAAAGGAAGAGAAGTATAGAAGTACGCTTGGGAGATAGGCTTTTATAGGATTTGAGCTATAAACTAGTGGGTCTATAGCGGGAGGCCGCAGCCAATTAACCGAAATGGTGACAGTAGTCTCAGAGAGCTACTATTACTAGTATATACAATATAGGCTAACCCTGTGATACCGGCGTTGCCGCTAAATCTTTTTATAATATTATAATAAGTTGATTGGTTTATTAAAAGTCTAGAATTCTATTTGGGGTAGTTGGAGCTTCTTGCTCGTTATTTTATTATTGTATATATATTCTATTATTTTCTTTATATACTTTTTACTATTGTTCTTCCTATTTATAAATTATAATAGGAGAAGTAATAGTAGTAGTAGGAGAAGCGGTAATAATTATTAAAAAATGATTAGGGCGTGCGTCTTTTTATTTTTCTTAAATATTATATACTTTAATAAGAAGTTTATTATAAAATTTTATAAGCGTTTCGCCGTTATCGCTAAAATAATCTTATATTCGTAAATTAGGGATTTTTTAAAGTAATTTATTAATATTTATAAATAGTAGCTTTTTAGTACGTAAGTTAGGTGCAAATTGCTTTGCTACTGCGTTTTGGAGTTTTGATAGTATAAAAATATTAAGTATAATATTAAAATAGCGTTATTTTCTAGGGATAAGTTTTTGTACCCTTTTTTTATATTAAGTTGAAATATACGGAAGTGCTAAGGTTATAAAGGAATTAGCCGATAGTTTATTGTATATATTATCCTTTTACTTAATATTTATTAATAGAATCTTTTTTAATTTTAGGTTATAATTAGATTTAATATAATACTTTTCTTTTAGTACCGGCTTTTTATATTTAAAATTTAGGTCCTTTAGTTTTTAGAGGTGTTAAAATATTGCTTTTCGAAAATAAGGCGTATTGAAAAAGTGGATTACGAGTAGGTCCTATTCTTTTCATTGATTTTTATCGCTTTTTATTTATTTAATTTTGTATTTGAATTTATATAAAAAATGTTAATCTACCCCTTCTAATAAAGGATTTTGCTTATTATTATCGGTTTAATTTATATTGTTTTCGTCGTTATTATTATTGTTATTGTCGTTAATTCGAATAATAAAGTTTATGAGCCGGCTTAGTACGGTTATAGCGTACAGATTTTTTGCTCGAAGACGATATAATTATTATATTTTCTTATTTAGTTATTTTAATTATTTTTCTTTTGAGCTTAAATGATTAAAAGCCTAAAATGGTACGAATTAGTATATTATACCTTATCCTTTTTTCTTACGTATTGCTTTTTTAAAGTATTATTATATATTTGAAGGATTAGTTCCCTTAGGTATTCCTTATTAGATTACTTTTTTAATATTCGGAATATTTATTCCTATATTTAGAATTATTATTGTAATAATAATACGATAGTTTATTTCCTCTATTATAAAGTTAGTGTAAATAATGTTTTTATTAACGGTACGAATATACGCTTTATATATACGGATAACTTTATAAGCTATTATTTTATTAAAGCCTCCTTATTTATAAAGATAATTTATGAGGATATAGCGTACTTCGATAATAAAATTGGTATTATCGATATAGATAATAGTTTTAGGTATATCCTTTCGTGTTTCGTTTGTAAATTTATATATTAAGAATTTTAGGCGTTTAAAATTCTAAATATTATTTCGAAGAAAAGGTTATATAACGATAGAAATTTCGGGACGGTCGATAGAAGTACAAATGATTTCGAAGTTAGTCTTATTAAATCTAGCCTTTTTAATAATAAAATCCTTATTAATACCGTTAAGTGTAGTAGTATATATCAGGTCGCTAAGGACTTGTTAGTTGGCTAGCCTCGTAGAAATTCGGGACGAGATATTAGAAGGCAACGAATTATTCTAGCTAGCGCCGCATCGTAGCGTCGGATAACGGTAATACCCCTCTAGCCTCAACTACTACAAAATTAAAAGAGTAATACTATAAACAGCTATTTCTATTAGCTCCGGAGTAGAAAAATTAAATTTCAATTCATTTTTTACTCTCCCCTTTAATTTAATTTTCCTACGTACTTACTTTATTTATAATTACTTCGACTTACTTACTTCTACTATCCTAATATATTAAAACCTTAACCCCTACGAAAATTGAGTTAATACTGATAAAATATAAATATATAACGGTTATTCTATTTTTTAAATTATTTACCGAAATTCGTATATTTACTTTTATACTTCCTCCGCAACGCAAAACCGTATTATTACGCCGCTAACCGCTAATATTCTTCTATTTTCTTCGCTATTTAAAATTACCCCTTTCTAAACCCCTAATATCATTATCTTAACTATATCCCCCCTTTATCGCCAATTTACTATTGAAGAAATAAACGATAATAATAACGACGATAACTGGTCTTATTCTTCTAAAGAAATTTATAATTATTTCGACTACTTTAAAGTTAATACTTTTAAATGTAAATATAAATTCTTTAAAGTCTATGCTAACGTTATTTAATTCCTATTCTCCTATTTTTTATCGTATATATTGGTTTAAAATTAATATACTTTTATCGATTTATTAAAAAGTAATTAATATAATAATTACCCTCCTATTCCTTTTAATTTCTATTATAAAAATTATTTCTTTTATAATTAAATTCGCCTTTTTATTATACTTCCGCCTCCTATTATCGCTCCGCTAATTATTATCCCTAAGTCCCTTATATCCTTCCGGCCTATTTAAATAATTAACCTTTTCTAATTACCGTCCCAAATATAATATTACGAAATTTACGGGCGAAAATTATATTCAACTCTATAATTATATTTATAATATCGATAACTATTCTAAAAACTTCCCTAATACTTCTATTAATTACGCTATTAGTTACGTCGAAAGTAATTTTAAAAACGTTTAAATTTACTATATCGCCGGCCTTAAAAAATAATTAGGTTATAACCCTATTTATAACGAACTTACGTAGTTAAAGTTTTAAAACTTTTTAAAGAGGGAGTTTAATATTAGTATATAGAATATCGAATGTAACGCCTTTATTAACTTCAAATAAATATGTTAAGGCCCTACGGAATCCGTTCGCAATTTCTATAATTAATATTACGCCGAAGAATTCAACTTACCCTATAAGTAGTAAAAATACCTGTATATTGTTATTTAAATTAATTATTTTCGTCTTTAATTATAAAAAAGTATTCTAATAATAATAGGTATCGATACTCTAAATTAGTTAATAGCGTACGTAGAGCGGTTGGAAGGCTTCAAAATTAATTCCGAACCGTTCGTATAACGTTATTAATTTTAAATATCTTTTTCTAATTAATTATTATCGTCTTCTTTTCTTACTATTATTCTATTTTCTACTTTTATTCCTATTTCTAATTCTATTTCTATTAATTAATTTACTATCCGTTATCCCCTTCCTCCTTTTATAATAAACCTTAATATTATTTATAATTATTATAATTAATCAAATTATATTTATAATTATTATACCTAAGCGAAGCTACGTAATATTTATTACGAATATAATAATACTAGTTATATTATATTTACTTATACTAAGAAAGCCTATTTCAATTATAGTTAAATTAAATATATAGCGTATAATTATTTTTAAACCTCCGGGGCGCCGGCTTAAAGTACGAACGCTAAACTAATTATATTAGTAAGGATAATATCAGCCTAAAAAGGCGTAAGTATATTATAATTAAATTTGAATACGAAATTATTAATAAGGATTTATAGGGATTAGCGGAAAATATATAGGTTAATAAATTCTAATACGGAATTAAATTTTATTGGGAGGTATTTACTCCTAATAAACGTTAAAATTGAATTTATAAACTACCGTTTCGTTAATTTCCTTTTCTAACCTATCCTTATATAAAGTTTGATTACTTATTTCATTAAACTACGTAATTCCTACGGTACCTAGTAGAAGTATAAGATTACGTTTATTATTATTAATTCTCCTAATATTAATATTATTTTCGGTTACCCTTAACTTTACGAATATAATTTTAAAATTAATTAATCCCGAAAGAAATTCTATTTCCGTATCGAAATTGGCGATTTAGACGTAAGCAGGGAGCTAATAAAGGAAATTTATAAAGCTGTAATTTACTTTTATAAGCTATATTAAAACTCTATTCTAATATTAAATTTAAAAGAAGCGTTATAGGCCTTTCGGAATTTTAATCCCCCGCTATTTATTAATATTCCGTTCGAAATGTTTATATTAATTTAAATAAAATTTTCTACCCTACTTAACGACCTAAGTCTATTTAATATTTATTTTAATATATCCGTTATTATATCCCCTAATATACTTTTTAAAATTTTTCGTATTATATTAAATAAAGTTTATCTTCCGTTAGAACTTTTATTAAAATTAATATTTCCGGTACTATTTAAGCCGGAAGAGGATATAGCGTTTACTATCGTTAAATTAATAATTCCGTCCAAATATAAGGAATTCCAATAAGTATTCGAAATATTGGGCCGCCCCTTTATTATAGTATAACCGTTTTAAATATTGTATTAATCTAGAGGAAAAGACGTCTACGCCTTAAGGACCGATCTATACGCTTAATATTAAAGAATTGGAAATACTCTAGGAATAGTTAACGGAAACGTTATATAAAAGATAGATTTAGCCTTCTATTAATCTAGTAAGGGCTCTTATTATTTTCGTTCTTAAAAAAGAAAGTAAATTAAAATTATATATTAATTACTAGGCGTTTAATAAAGTTACGAAAAAGAATTGTATAATATTATTACTAATCGGGGAAACCTTGGACCGGCTAGCGTTAGTAAAGATCTTTACTAAATTGTATTTAAAAGACGCCTACTATTGTATCCGTATTAAATGGGGAAATAAAGAGAAGACGGCGTTTTGTACGAAGTACGGGTATTACAAATTTTTAATTATATTTATAGGGTTAATTAATATTCTAATAACGTTTCAAATATATATTAATAATACTCTAGTAAAATTAATTAATACTATTTATATCGCTTACTTTAATAATATTATAATTTATAATAAAAATAAAAAAAATTACTATAAGTATATTAAGGAAGTCTTCTAACGATTATATAAATGTAACTTTTACGTTAATTTAAGTAAATACGAATTCTATACCTAAAAAATATTATTTTTAAACTATATTATATTGCCGGAAGGTATTTCGATAGACTTAGAGCGGGTAGAAGCGATTGTAGATTAGGAAGCCCTAATAAATATTTATAATATCCAAGTTTTCTTAAAATTTACTAATTTCTATTAATAGTTTGTAACGTCGTACTCTAAAGTAATAACGCTATTAATAGAATTATTAAAGGGAAATAAACGATGGCTATTCGAATTATTAAATAAAGTGAAAATAACGTTCGAAGAATTAAAGCGGCTATTTTAAGAAGCGTTTATATTAAAATATTTTAATTTATTATTACCTATTTAAATAGAAACGGACGTATTAAATTTCGTAATTAAAGTAATATTAATACAATTATATAATATTTAGTAATATTCTATTGTATTCTTTTCGAAGAAAAAATCGTTAGAGGAGACTTAATATAGTATTCAAGATAAGGAATTATTAATTATTATCAGGGTATTAAAGGCGTAAAAGTAATATTTATTATATATAGACAAACCGTTCCTAATAATTATAAATTATTTAAACTTCTAATATTTCCGGAATAAGGATAAAATTAGCGCAAAGCAAAATTATTAAACATTAAAATTAATAATATATAATTTTAATATTAAATATCGGGTAAGGAAATTAAATCTAGCGGACGGGTTATTAAGGAAACTATAATTATATAAAATAATAAACGTATTAGAAGACGGTTATCTATTATTAAAAATATTCGAAAAAAGAAAAACGAAGGGTAGGGTAATAAAAGAAAGTTCTATATTAAGAAGAAATATTAAAAAAATATTAGTAGTTGGGAAAAAAATGTAGAAGGTAATAGTAGAGTAGAAAGAGTAGAACGAAGACGGCGGAGAGGACGAATTAATATAAAGATTAAAATAGGAAAATAATATTTAGAAGTGGAAAGGAAGGAAACGTAGAAAATAATTTAATAAAAACGAATTTAAAGAAATATTAAAGAAAAAAATAAAATTCGTAGACGAAAATACTATTATAAAGAGAAGGAAGATAAGTAATACTATTATTGGACAAATAAGTATGTATATTATTATTGTAAAGGTAAGAAGAAAAGAAAAACTATTACTACTATTAAACTAATAAATAGTAGAAATATAAAAAGAAAATCTATTTATTTTAAAAGAAATGTAGAAAGAATTAAGAAAGGGGTATAAAATTAAAAATTAAAAAATAAAGAAAATGGAATTTTATGTTATAATTATTAAATTTACGTCTTAAAACGCTTACGCATAAAGTTTTTATATACTTACTATAATAATATTACCGCCGGCCACTTAAAATAATAGAAAACCCTTAAAAATATTAGCTAATTCTATTACTAACTAATTATCGCCGTCGACGTCGAAACGTACGTACGCTAATACCTAGCTTACTAAAAAACGAAACTATAAAACCACCGATTTTATAAATTCTTAATATCCTTACCTATTCTTACCGTCTTTTAATAAAATATTTCCTATAATTTTATTACTAAATTATTACTATTATACGACCTTATATTAAATTAAACTTACAATACTATTCTAATTATTATAAACTAATTTATTAAATTCGCTTTCTATATTCCAATATAGAAGATTATTAACGCTAAATAATTCGCTCATCTTTTTTAATAATATATTTTTCAATAATTTAATTTACCTAATTCTATTATTTCTAACCGGGGCAATTTCTTTACAAGCTTTTTCTAAAAGACTTACTACGAATTCTTAAAAATCCGACGCCGCTTTAATATTATGAAATATTTTCAAACGGACGGCCAAACTAAATACTAAAATTAAAATTTCGAACTTTATCTTCGTATCTTCTATAATTTAGAATAAAGTAATTAAGTAAAAAAATTAACGTTAGCGTAATAAATATATAATAACTATTTTTATACCGCTATCGGGAAATCCCTATCCGAATTACTATTCGGGTATTATTTATAAAGGCCGGCCAATCTAAAAAGAAGTTAAAGAAATATATTATTTAATACCGCTACTAATTATATTAAAAAATTTATCTAATGTCGCGCTAATGTAATTGAAGCGTTAAAAGCGGCCAACGAAGAATATGCAAAATAATATAATAAATCGTATATAATTAAAGAATTCGAAATAGGAAGCTAAATTCTTCTTAATGTTAAAAATATTAAATAAAAGCGTTTAAATCGGAAATTATTAAATAAATTCTTAAGGCCTTTCTATATTATTAAAATAATTAGCGATAAAAAAATAGTATATTATTTAAACCTCCCTAATTATTACTATATTTACCTAATATTCCCTATTACTTTATTAGAACTATATTACGGCGATCTAATAATAATAACGCCCCGGGGCAAAATAATAAATATTAAAAAAAATGAAGAATAGTACGAAATTAAAAAAACTGTAAAATATATCAATTTAAAAAAGAATTAGTAATTCTAAATAAAATAGAAAAGGTATTCGGAAGATAAAAATAAATAAATATTATAAAAAAATTTAAATTGCCCGGAATTATTAATAGAATATAAAAAGCGAAAACGATAGCGGAAACGTTCAAAAGGAAGCTTAAAAATTAGGGCAATAAAAATTAATTAAATAAATAATAAAAATATAATTACTATCACCGCTATTAAAAAAAAGCATTTAAATAAAGGATATAAACTATAAAGAAATATAAACCGTAAAAAACGTAAACTGTAAAAAATGTAAACCGTTAAAACGTAAATTATAGAAGGAGTAAATTATAAGAAACGTAAACTGTAAAAAACGTTTACCGTAAAAAAAATATAAACTGTAAAAGACGTAAACTATAAAAAACGTAAGCCGTAAATAACATAAGCTATAGAGCTGTAAAATATTAGGGTTATAAAAGGAATAAAAAGAATTAAGGAATTAAAGGAATATATTAGAAAAGATTAGGGCCGGCGAATTAAAAAAGATAATAGTATACCGGAGCCTGCTATTTTAAAAACTATAATAATAAAAGAAAATTAAAAAAAGTAATAAATTAAGAAATATAAAAGTATGCCGATAATCCTATCCTCGACCTTTTTCTATTTAATTATATTTATTCCCCCTCCCCTTCTAAAAAAAAGCCTAAACTACTAAAAAAAAGAGTTAATAGTACGAACGTTAATATAGGAATTAAACTTATTACTTTAGAAATTATACCCCTACGTACAACCGTCGCGCTTATTAATAACTTTCGTATTTAAATCTCTTTATAATTATTAACCACTATTAATTTAATAGTAATAGTATTGTAATCTCTAATTATAAAAGTACTAATAAAGATTAAAGCGTTATTAGTATAAAACTAGGGGGAAATAATCGGAGGTAATAAATATTAAACGTTTACGTAAATGGCTAATACTAATTAAAAAATATTATTAAAAATAAGCGTAAGTATAATAACCGTAAGAAGTTTAAATATATCGGTAATAAGGGCGGGGTTGGTAATAAGGGTAGTACTAAAGAAATTAAAATTAAAAGCGTTTATTACCTAAGGCATTATTTAATTAAGGCTAATATTGTGGAACTTATGTTAAACGTATTAAATTACTTTATAATTAATTAATTTACTAAATTTATAAAAGAAAATGTAAAGCCGCTTATAAAAAGCGTAAATATTAGTACGAAATTTGGCGGCGTATTAATGAAGGACTTTAATAATTATAATACCGGCGGGAATAGCCGCCCCGAATTTAATAATAATATATACCAATTCCTAAAAAGCGTAAATTAAATTATAGAATATAGGAAGGAAATTATAAAAACGATTATTAACGCTAATCTAATAGTAATTAGAATATTACATAGGGTAATTAATTAAAAAGACAAAAAAAAAAGAAAATTAGGATTAAAAATTAAAAAATCGAAAAAGAAGAAAGGGGATTTATAAATCGGGACGTAAATATATTTAACTACTATTTCTATTATAATAGTAATAGGGGCGCCGAAAGGCAAAACTACTATAATATTTATGATATCCTAAATAAATTAAATATAAGGGGCTTTATAAATATCGTTAAATAAAAAGTAAGAATAGGATTAACGAAAAGAATAAAAGGGAAGACTTACCTAATATCGATATAAAGGGTAATAAACTAATAAATATAAAAAAATTGCCGGTAAATAATAAAGAAGGTAGCTATATTATTAATAATAATATACTAATTAATAACATGCGTAGAAAAGAAAAGAGAGGAAAAGAGGAAGAAAGGGAAGAAGGATAAATTCTTATAAAAGAATTAAAAAGGTACAATTAAAAGAATTTAAAGTAGGGTTAAAAGTAAAATTAAATAATTAAAAAGGTACGTAAAGAAATAAAGACGGGAAGATAAGACGATAAAAGGTAAAAAATAAAGTAAAAAAGCGGATAGAAGGCGAAATTAAAAATTAGGACGAAAGAGATTGGACGGTAATAAAAAATAAGGAAACGGGGAAAAGGAAATAAAACGATAAAAGTTAGGAGGTAAATTAAAAGGGCGGGTCGAGGATAAAATAAATAAATAGGATAAGAAGAAGAAGGATTAATAAAGGGTAAACCTTTAGGACTAAAAGCGGTAATATTATAGTAAAGAAGAAAGTACGGCGTTTAAGGGCAAAAAAAGACTAGTATAGCCGTAAGCGCCGGCCGATAGCTTTAATAATAAACCGCTTCGGGCATAAGAGGAAGACGGATTATAAGCGGAAAATTCGGCTATAAGAAAAGGATCGCCGGATTAGGGGCTTAAGTATAGAGGTTTTTAAGATAAAAACCTATAAGGGGGAGATTCGTATTAAGTCGCTAAAGACCTATTAATTGGCTAGCCTTATAAAAGTTCGGGACGAAATATTAAAAAGCAGCGAATTATTTTAATTAGCGCCGTATTATAGCGTCGGATAATAGTAATGCTGCTCCGGCCTCAACTACTATAGGATTAAAGGAACAATACTATAAATAATTACTTCCGTCAACTCTGGAATAGAAAAGTTAAACTTCAATTCATCTCTTACTCTCCCCCCTAACTTAGCTTCCCTACGTATTTACCCTATCCGTAGTCACCTCGACCTACCTACCTCTACCATCCTAATAGTATATCCGAATTAAAGGATACGTTGTAGAATTAAAAGTTTAAATATATATAAAAATTAGAATTCTTTACGGAAATCCTTCCCTTATTCCGAAATTATATATAATTTATCGATGGTGAAAAGACTAATACTTTTATAAAATTCGGGGTTTCGAAATATTATTTTAAATTTAGGGTTGGTAGTTTACTTTAGGTTGAATAAAATATAAGAGTATTTATATTGACGGATATATTCTTATATATTTGGAGTTTAGTATTGATAAATTATTAGTGTAAATTCGAAATTTAGCTTCGATATTATTATTATTTTTTGTTAGTTTTACTTGTAAAACGACGTTTGTATTAATTTAAATTGGGTTTGAATTTATAACCTTCTTTATAATATCATTTTTCTAGTTTTCTCCTAATTTGGTAAGAAGTACGATTTGTATTGTAACCTTGTTTTTTAAGGTTGAAAATATATATAGTATAATACTTTTACCGTACCCGGTTATTGCGATTAAAATTGTATTTTTCTTTTTGTATACGAGTTTTATAATTGTTTTAATTTGGTTAGGACGAGGTTCTAGGCCGTTTAAAATGTTCCGTATTATTTGTAGTACGTTTATTTCGTTAGGGTTGTCAGGGGAATTTATAGTGTTGATAAGGTTGGTAATAATATATGG
This sequence comes from Copromyces sp. CBS 386.78, assembly GCA_030685235.1. NCBI lineage: Eukaryota > Fungi > Ascomycota > Sordariomycetes > Sordariales > Sordariaceae > Copromyces > Copromyces sp. CBS 386.78. Next base: position 62,819 of record MU839226.1, read on the forward strand.
TGTAGAATGAGAATACGCGACGACGCGTTATGAGAAAAATGAATAAGTAGAAATATTAATATAGTTATAATACTATTTCTTATAAAGTTTTAAGGTAATTGGATAAAGGATAGTGGTAATTATAATGGTTGACTTCGGATGAAAATATGTTAATATAGTTTAAAAATCTACGTTTTAGTTAACTATTTAAACTTCTAGACGTCGTATTAAAAAATTAATTATATTATTAGAATTTTTTTGTTAAGCCTATTTTTAATATATATTTAACTTTATTGGAATGTTATGTTGTTGTAGTTGTATGTGGTAGTATATAGGATTATAAATCCCCCTTTTGCGTAGTATATTTAATACGGTCTGGGATTTTCTATATCGGGAATTTAGACCTCTTTCTTAGGCGTTTTTGTAAAAAAGTGGGTTAATACAAATAAAAACGTCCCAATATTAAAAATTACGAAGACCCACATTAAAAAAGCAGGACCCACTGGATCCGAGCCGGGGAAAGAGATAGTCTGAGTACTGAGATAAGTAACACTTTGTTGCGACACTACCGGCAAGACAAGGAGGTAAACCTGGTTTATTACTTTGCCTACGAAGGGACCTGCCTACAATACCGCAACGATGGGAAAATTTAGGGGAGGAGCTAAGAGCCGCGTTGGGTTGTATCATCTTATGCACCAGTCACAAGGAGAGAATTACAGATCATCGAGAGGAGCCGAGGCGGATGCAGATGCGGATGGGGTAAGAGACTTACGATTAGGTGCTTACCTTAGTGCCCGGTCATATCAACCTTGATGGCTATACATTCGTCAGGAAATAGCTGCGAGCCCGCGTTTAGATGGAAAAGCGGTCGCTGTGTTGGAGCCGGGTGCTCCGAGTGAGCGGCCTACCTATAGCAACGGGGCCACTCAAAACATCAGAGCCGAAGAAGTGAGGAAAGACTATCATCAACCTCAATCTAAAGTGCCGTCGAGCATGATGAACAAACTCAGCCCCCTAGTGACTTCGTCACCAAACGTAAGGTCAGAAAGTTGTGATCTTGACAACGACAAGATGCGTACGTACCATCAAGGGTATTCTCCTCCCATGGGAACGGACACTACCTGCCCCATCGAGGACATCTTCCGTGATGATGGTGTCGTCGACGTCCTTTTCTACGGGCCAATACAAAGACAAGACAATCGCCTCGTGTTTCCACCTTCAGGGCATCAACAGCTCATATCACCACCCCGTTGAGGATCTCGATGTACGGAACCAGCGACCTTGATGAATGGATCATGCGTACGTGTACGACCCAGCAACTACCAGCCTACGGAAAATCTTCTTGTGGGAGTACCGATGATGAGTTTCGGCCAAATCCCATCGAATCTTATTATGCCGGTTGTCGCATATTGTGCGTTATTCTCGTCAAAGGGTGGATAAGCAGCATCTTGGCAGTTTCACTGCCACTGGGGTTCGAGTCAGGACGGAACTTGAAGTTGTAGTGTTCAAATGGTCTAGCGGTCAAGCAACAGGCCCTGGCAATGACTCTGTTGATTTACTAGAGGTAGGACTGACGAATCTGCAGTGGACTGCCGTCATTGCCGGCTTGAAAAGAGGGAGTGACCGCACCACCACTTTCTAGTCGTCGCTGTCGTTGTTGCTGCGCTCGCCGCTCTCTCTGGATCAACCGAGCCGCACCTGCAATTTCAGGGGTAGTAGTTAGCTGATGAAATGGAAGTGGGATGGGGACGTACCTGGGAATGCGATGTTCGTCGCCGTTTCTGTCAATGGAGGTGTGGTAGTGGCGGCAGTGGTGATGGTGAGAAGGTTGAAGTTTGGGAGAGGCGGGGAGTGGACAGAGTTTGAAGTTTGAACTCCTTGAGGTTCTCTTTTTCAGTCTCTATTTCTTCCTCCTCCTTTCTCCCATTGCACCTTCCCACTCTTCCATTGATGCAGAAGATGCCCGCTCCTGCCTTGTTGAATCATGCCCGGCATCTGCGTCTGACGGCAGGAGCAAGAATCTTCCGCATCATCCATCGTCCCTTCCCAAGAGGATTGGCTCTTCACCTTTCACCGCGCAATTAATCCTATTCTCGAAGACTCTCGCATCGCTGGGTTTCCCTGGAATGACGGCTTTTTCTAAGATGAACGGTCATTTTCTGGTCGCGCATTGAGATACTATTGGAAAGTTATCCGGTGTCCCAAAATTACATTAATGGACCTAACCTTGATTTGAGAAGAATCGCGGGTTGGAAAGAGCCGTCCTTGGCTGGCAAACAGATGTATCTGATGTGCGTGGCCAAGGTCTCTTGAATGAGGAGCTTCTATCAATGCTATCCGTCTTGAGAACGGAAGTGTGATGCGTAAACGGTTAGGTTTCCCCTGGATCTGGTAAGAAATAAGGTGGTAGAAGAGTTTAAATAGTTCGATTTGCCACGCAGAGGGAAACTTTAGACGAGATTCCATGGAGATTGACACACCTGCTACTCCATAGGCAGGCTAACGGAGAAACTCAGACGCAAGGAGAAGGAGGATAATCAAATATATCCTAGCACTCTGAACCAGAAAGCTGCTAAACGCTATCATCGCGAGGTTCTGGCTCTGTTTTTACAGATATATCGATCCCCACGAAATGCGCGGGAGAAAAAAGGGGAATGCGGGAAGTCCAGCTCATCAATAGGCTCGTTCTGGTGAATCGTCAATAAACCAGTCGAGGGAATTTCTACAAACAGTAGTAAAGGCTTTTAAGGTTTAAAGTTAGTAATAAAATACTTCTTCATGCATAACATCTGGTTGTAAGTCGAAAAGCGCGGTGTGTTCAACCTTTGTTCGTGCGCCCTGCTGCAAGCGACTGCATTTCCCTGCCCGGGGCTGTGGTTTGGCGTTCTTAGGAGCCAGCTGCAAGACCCACAAGTCATCACATCATCGGAGCCATCCTCTATCGGGTATGGTGTAGCGGTAACATCGTTGACTCTCACTTCTCAGAAGTGACTGCTCTCTCAACAGCCCCGGGTTTGACTCCCGGTATCCGAGTTACGATATCTTTGTAACTACCTTTCATTGGTCTTTGGCGAAGCGGTCTTATTTCCGTTATCGTTTTCCTTTTGTTCTTGTCTGTATACCGTAGTGGGAAAATCTGTTTCTAGACATTAATTGTGGCTGTTGGACAATAACTACAACCAATGTCTGAAAACCAACGCATCTTTTTTATAGGGGGTAAACGCTGTACTATAGTGGCCTTGGATTTGGAGTTGGGTTGGGTCCGAAATCCGAAATTTCTCAAAGTCTCAAAGTCCAACTCCTACCTTCCCATTTATTAACAAAAATAATCAACCTTCCTTCCAGAAATAACCAAATGGCTCAGTGGCCAAGTGGTTATCGAAGCAGTGCTTCATCGTGACATCTTGCATTCGATTCCTGTTCGTGCCCAATTTTTTGAAGCCATTCCGACTATCGTTCCAAAGGTACCTTAGAAATTCCGACTTTCAAGCCCAACGGCCGGCTTTACCTTAATAGTCCTAACGAAGCCTTGAAGGACCACTAAGGTATAGGAGGTAATACCCTATACTTTTGCCTTTTAAGGGCCTGGGAGACAACTAATGTCTGGAAAGCAATTACTATCATTTTCTAAACATTGGTTGTCTATCAGACAACCAATGTTTAGACTCAGAGTTTCCCGCTTCGGTATGTAATCTGCAATACGCTTTTTCATGTCTGCCGCTCTCAAGTCCCGAGTTTGTTTTTGGTTTGCTTCCCCTCTTGCCTTAGATAGTCTAAGAGCATAAGACTCGATGCTCCCAAGATTAGGAAATCGCTCAAGTCAATTGTATTTTCTGTTGAAGCCAATCGCATCTTAGGTTGGCTGTTGTTCAGATTCAAGGATGATAAAAATCAGATTCACCACAATTGCTCGCAAGTCGAGAATTCTCACCTTCCAGTTGTGCTTCGTGGTTGACACTCTGCTGTTGGTGACCTGGATGAGAGACTGGGTGAGACCCTGAGTTCTGCCTCAAGTACTATTCCAAACTATTGGTCCACAGCGTTGGGGGAAGCGAATGCGAGGGACCCTGAAACTATATTTAGTCGTCTCAGATCGAGATCCGGTTTTCCAGGTTCTGGCTGGATGCGGTTCAATTCGACGCTTTGAGTTGCTCCGAACGAAGGCGTAACACACCACCATGTAAATCGAGCTCGGTAATTATTCGGGGTTCAACACATTGCATCGAGTGCGTGGTTACGCCCTCGGGGTTAGCCGTCCGTCGGTTGACGAACCATCCTCCTCTAAGGAAGGCTTCATGGCCAACTGCAGCTCAACCATACCGAGGAAAGAAGGTCGCCTGCAGGCTTTCGTGCTGCGGGGGAAAGGCTCAATGTCTCAGAAACAGCATAAAGGCGTCGTAGTCCACGTGTTAGAGCCCGGTCTCCCGAGAGCACATCAGCCGGCCAACATGAACGCGATGTGTGTCTGTCGTTGGGCTTACATGACACTTGCTAGCAACTTGCGACGTCTTTGTGTGAAATGCATTTCTCATAATGCCTGTAACGTAATACCATCACCTTCCTCGTATAGCAGAGCCCTCGTAATAGTGAGTGACAGAGGTTTGCTCACTGCTGAAACTCTTGCTAGGAGCATAACAGACAAAAAGAACCAGTTCGCAACCCACGTCCCTGGATGAACTACATGTATGGCTCTGTGTTGCTCGACGGCGATAATTTGCGACCGCCGCAACGTGGCATTCCTATGCCTTGAGCGGAAATTGTCCGCAGATAGCGGCGCCCTGGACGCTGTCTCAGCTGTGCCTCGTATGCCCAAACAGCACTGGCGCGTTGAGCCTGGGAGCAGCTCTCGGCTTTCACTTAATTCGCAATAGCTTGAACATAGAGTACAACGGTCGGTGGTGGCGGGTCACTTGACTTCCCGGCAAGCTTTACCACACCTCCCATGCACCCAGGATGCCTTTCAGAGTCACCCTAGGGCTTCAGTCGGATAAGCTCCCATTGTGCCGTGTTAGGGGTCTTTCGGTCACGGGATTGAATGGGTAAGTGGGCGATGCTCTATGTCGATGTCTAATAATAACCTGTCAGCTTTTAACTACGTATTAAAGTAGGTATTCCCAACGTAATGAATAAGTTATCGCCAGACAGCTGAAACCAGGAAGCTCCTTGTTGCAGAATAAGCAAAGCGAGACGTCGGCCTTAAAACCCCGTCCGTTATGCGTGATGATGCAAATAGTTTCACTTAAAGATTGCCTGGACATTCCATATGACTATAGAGTAGCGGCGGTGGACTTGTGAATACCTAGTTATATCACGTTAGCGTGGTAGAGGCGACTGCTGGGTTTGTCGGATGACATAAGGATTTGACCCATGATCGACAACGCACGGCCATATGGCCATAGGAGGCTCGGCGGGTGCTGGATGCACCATAATCACGGTTGCACAGAACCGACGAGCCAATGAAACGTGCCCTCCATCGCTAGACATGTAAGTGATCGCTGCTAGGGCCCGTTCTCGAAGGCTCTGGCCAGGCCGGTGAAAGGCGGCAGTGTCTGGAAACCGTCGCGGACCCCGAAACCCAACTACCGGGTACCTGCGGCACCCAAGTTGCAAGATCAAATGTACCTCTGTTGCTGCTCCGGAGTGACACGGCATGTGTGAGATATATAGGTACCAGTTGGCGTGCGTGTCATTACAAGCATCATGGTAGTAGTGTATAGACATTCCACTTCCAAAGACCTATGGTCCGCCGGCAGAGGTGTGCCTATCACATCGATAGTCTGTGTATATGCATGGTGTAACTGTGTACGTAGTGTAGACTAGTGTAGTATCCGTAGTTTCCTCAACCCGACTTGACGGCTAAACCGAATGCGTAAGACTATTAGTTGGGAAAGTGTGACAGCAGCAAAGCCGGGGGTTGATGTTAAACCCGGATAACAATGGCCCGAGACTAGAGAGCGGCGAGCCCATGTCGAACCCGATGGACATCGGAGACATGATGTCATAGGTGCTGTTGAAACAAGAAAAAAACCAAGAAAAAAAAAAAACCCAAGAAAAAAAATTTAGTTTGTGAACTCCGAAGCTAGATATCAATTGATCAAGGGTGCCCGTGTACTGTGTACTACCTATAGCATCTTTCATCGAGGACTGTCGAGTGGCTCTAGCCCGACAGAAATGTCAATAACATAGATCGACAACGAAAGTCTTCATGTGATCATGTCCCGAGCACTCAGTCGTACTGTACAGGGTCGAATCATTGTGCCTTCTCTTGTCGGCGAGGAGTCCTAGTGAAAGGATTCTCAATGAACTTGAGAAGCCGAGGAAAGCAAGACCAATGGGGCAGCGGAACTGTCAGTCGAGCGAGTCCCGCCTGTCGTTCAGTTCTTTTCTGAAGAATGTTAGGACATGCTCTGTCCCCTACTCCCCGGGACCGAGATCGAAGCCGGAGTCCAGAATGAGATCCCGGTGCCAGGGGCGAGGGATCCCGACGCCAACCAGGCTCGGCAGGGGATGGGGTTAAAGTAAGCGGACCTGATGTGGGATAGCAACCACAGTGGTTTCCTGGCAAAAGGAAAGCTGCTACGCTAACACAAGAGATGTTTCACCTGAAAGGCGATTTATTGAGATGATAATGGACGCTGAATGGAGGCAAGAGGCGTGACAGCTGAGGTGAGCCTGAAGGTGAGAACCGAGAAGGCGGCCGGGTGCAATCCGCTAAACCCCATTGTCTGGAGGGTGCAGGTTGCGGGGAGATCGGCAGCCCTTCCCGCGACCAGACGGGCAGTTGACAGGCTTTAGCAGCCCGACGTGAAGCTGCTAAGCTGGACCACAATTGACCAATCAGGAAGCACCGTAACGCAGCTTTGTTCAGCCCGCCAACCGCAACCGACCGTCAACGTCGTCTTCTCGAGTCTTCCCGTCGACGACTTCCCGCTTTCTTCCAATCCTTTCCCCTTTCGAACTGAAGCGACATCATCATCCGAACCACGACGCTCGGCGACTTCTCATACACGTGCGTGCTTACTCGGCTGGTTTTCAATGGCTTTTCACATCTGACAGGATGATACACGACCATCTGAATCGCTCCAGGGGATCGACACCACCATTTCGGCTCTCGAGTCGGTTCCTGGATTGCACAGTTCAAAAGCGTCTCAGTTTACACGGATACGTTACGCAAGTCTCGCAATCTTGGACCGGTCCCAGTGGTTGCAGCATACTACCGAGCTCAATTGATCCCTTCGATTAGGTATCCAGCCGGCCCCAGGACCCTCAAAATATCCAGCACGGTCAACCGACCCTGATTCGGTTACTCTTCCCGGATCCGAAGCAGCAACCTTAGCGCGTCCATTCTTGAGCCTATGAGATCTCTTCGAATGCTAAAAGCTTCAACGCTCGCCAATCCGCGGCAGATCCGGGTCCTCCTGTTGGCCTCCGTCCAAGACGAATGCGCTAACGAAGGTCTCAGGCTCAGCCCATCAAGACAAAAAGCTAGACGTGCGTGTCGTACGACCTTTGAACACATCATTCCTCCCGCTTGTTCTCTATTTCTTCCAGAACATTGCCTTCGCAACCTCCGAGCCATCAGCGTCTTCCACCCAGCCAGTCGTGTCATTGCCAAATCTCCAGCACTGTGTCATTGACCGACGGCATTGTTGTCTTGTATCGATCTGGTGTTGGCCACGGGGGTTCCATCTTGCACTATTCGATCTAAGGTGGCGCGGCAACAATGAACCCCTTTTTGTGTTCCAGGGAAATGGTTAATCCTGTACACATGGCCGAAAACTCGCTTTAGTTATGTCGGATCCTCGTAAGAGCTAATGCTGCGCCATTGTCCTGGACCATTCAAACGCTAACTCGAATTCAGACATTCTACCAAGTTCCTGCCACTCTTTGTGTCCATTGTCCACTCTTCCAGGTTTTCCTGGTGACATTCTGGCAGTGAACAACCGAGGATGCGAACTCCAATAATATGACCATGTACAATCCGGCCACGCATTCCCAATACTGGAGGTCGATGAATGGCGCAATGTCTTGACCAACCGAGGCAGCTTGTTTTGGTGGTCTCCGCCAATCATGGAGTTTACTACGGCCCCGACGCCGCCAGCCACCATACCATCTGTTACGCCTCGTTGAGTCGCCTTTGTGACGGGTCACGCCTACCATTTGTTGGTAACTCAAGGTAGTCTACCGCTTTACCGTTTGGGATTGGCAGTCTTGATGTAAGGTCAAGGATGTCATGCCTATACTGTCAACTTTCTGTCCGCCAAGCATACACTACTGTCGAAGAGGATGCCGTGATGGGTTGGCCAGCCCACTCACTCAGAGCTTGGTGTGCCGACGGCATCTTATCAAGAAGCAGGGTGAAGTCCTCATTTCTTCCTTATCTTATCTTGGTAGGTATCAAGCAGGAGAAATACAAGCGAGTCTTCTGGCCAGTATACTGGGTCGCCGATTCTTCCTTGTCTCGAGTTTGCGTCGTGAACTTCCTTCAACCAGGCTCGCCAGAGAACCAGAGAGCCTCACAAAGACCCAGCTCAACCCTCTAGCGTCATGAACGTTCAATTTGAATTCCACCATGCCGATACGGAGGTGTGTTCCCACACTCTCCCCTCAAACTTCAATCGTATCTAATCGTCAAGCAGATGGCGTATCTCCCTCTTTTCCTTGACACCGAACAATCCGACGCGCTGCGCTTCAAACAGCTGCTCTCCATACTCCATGATTCTGCCCTTGGCATCAAACAGTACTCAGGTTGTGGACAAACTTCAAACATACAGACATTCAAGGATGCCATTGAACAGACCGGAAATGCCATCGCGTCTCTTTTGGCGACCAATCAACAACAGTACGAGGAAATAGAACGTTTACAAATGACCACCAAGGGAGCAGAAGCGGCAGAGTTAAAGAAGAAACTCGCACAACTCAACGAAGAGTTGACAACGTGGCGAAGGGCGGGCACTCTCAGATGTAGAAGTGAGCCGTGTCAGGAGGTTTTCATGACAGTAAGTCCATCAAGTTATTAGGATGGCTGGACCATGTTGAGTGCTGATGATAGTAGTACCAAGCTCTAAAGAATCACGAAAAGGGGGCCCATAACATAGGAGCGGAGAGATTCTCGTGCCCCTATTGTAGCAAGACGTAAGTCTCGCAAAGACTCTGGTCGATGCTTCGTATCTAACAACTGCCAACCGCAGATACGTGAAAAAGCCATCGTTTGACGAGCACTTAAGACGCTGTAGGACGACAGCCACGAACCGAGTCCATCTCAATGCAGCACCGGCGGGAACAGTCTACACAGCGCCTTCAACCACGGCATCACGGATGAATTCATCCGACGATTTATCAATTTATCACTCGCTGACGGCCGCGTCGCTATCTCCTGATCCTCACAGCATGACTCCTTCACAGCTGGAATTTCAATTCCAACCCAACGGGCCCATCAGAACATTCTCGTCTTCTCAAATCGGGCCTGAACTGGACAATACAGACGCCTTCGCCCAGGTAATAAGCATGAACTCGGCCGAGAGCTATTCCCCAGGGGAATCCACGCACCCATCACACTACATCTTGTCGCCTATTGGCGAGCAACCGACTTCCTCCGTTCCGATGTTTACAGATATTGCCTGGCGCCCTGATGAATCATTGGACCAGCAATATCAACAGTCATTCGCGCCTGTGACGGCCCAGATCTCGACCGAAGCGCCGCAAAGAGTGTCGCATTTTCTCCGACCTGGCCAGATAACGCTTTCGAGAAGGCAAAGCGCCCCGGCCTGTTCTCTACCCCTGATGCCAGGAGAGAACACGCCTTTTCGTCTTGACGGGCCACCTCCTCTTCTGCCATCACACTTATCAGAAGCTGTGACGTCGCCGCCGCCTGCTAGCCCTAACTACGCCGGTCAACCGCAGCTGAGTCTGATGGAGGAGCCGCAGATGACGTTCCAGCGTGTCGGCGACAAACGGAAGGGGGTGATGCAAATCGCCGAGAGTAATATTGTACGGCATAACACCTGCTTCACTAGCGGTCCGGAAACCCGAAGCCGTGGCGGTGTGGGAGGATGGTCGAGTATAAATCATGCCAACACCGGGTACGGCATGTGAGGCGACGTATTAACGCTTATCGCATGGTTGCCTTTTAGAGACACGGAAGTATGGGGACCTTAGGACACCTGCTGAGGAATCGAAAGTCATCTTGGTCGGTCACCATTATCCTTCCATTTATCTCAAGATGTCATTTCCTTACCAGTCCCGACTCTTCCATGTTATTTATCCATCTCTCGACCTCTCCTTCATTCCTATCCGATGTTCATCTACCAAAAAATACCGCCATTTTATCAAGATTCATGGACCAGTTAGATAAGCTTCAAAGAAACCGCAGGCATGCACCCAGAAGGTTTATTCAACTTCAACAAGATTTTCCCACCATATCCTACATACTTGCATGAAACGCAAACCCAATAACGTTAAATCCCACCAAAACGTTCAATCCCAAAACGGTGGCCTTACAAAGTAAGCAAAACAAAAAGAGCCACACAGAATCACATAAAGAAAGAAAGGGAGAAAAAAAGGAAAAGAGGAATAATAACCTATCGCAAGGGAGAGAGACAGCAGACATGTAAAAAGTGCAAAAAAGATGGGATTGCCAGGAATCGAACCTGGGTCCTCTCGGATTCGTTGTATGTCGAACGACCACAACGAGAAGTACTGACCACTATACTACAATCCCTGTTCATATTATAAGACGGCGGACGGGCTAAAACTTATGTGGGTAACTAATTTGTTGATGCTTTGCAACCTACCACGGTATCTGTTTCTGCGCGATAAGCGATTGGGACAAGGTTGGAGATATCTAAGCGGCAGGAAAATGAACTAAACTTGATGGTCTGCCATCTCATGAACAATTATACGGCCTCAGAACCTGGGACGAAATGGATGACCTTGCGATGAAACAGGTGCTTGAAGTGATGGAAGGATTTTCAACCTGCAGGGAGAGAAAGCAAGGAGTCAAGGGTTCGGATGAAAGACACTAGAGGTAGAATACAGCATAACACGATCACTACAAGTAATACAAACTTGATGTCATCATGTTCATGTCTTGGTATGTATGTATATCTAAGCGTCAACCATGCATGCCAGCTACAAATCATAAAAAACTATATGTATTCTAAAACGCCTAAACGGTCTTTCGTGGATGCAGCGCCGTCGCTCATCTGTCCCGAGCGTTGTGCCTGCGTTGTCGCGGTTCGCGTGCGCGTGCGTTGCGTTGCGCTGCACGTTGCTCATTCCATCTCATCTCATGAAAACTCCAAGCCAAATCTTTTTCGTCCCCTTCAGTTCATCCCATCATGCAAAAAAAGGCACCTTGTCATACAACCCATCATAAAGCTTTCCCACCCACCCAAGCGTCTCCCCTCCCCTCGCGACAACCCCCAGTCCACCAGCCGCCCAAACCGCCGTCGCCGCCGCCGCCACCGCATTGATCAAAATCAACCTCCTCCTCCTCTTCCGCCTCGCCTTCCTATCCACTTCGGGAACACCCGTGTGCCTTTCCAACTTCCACCCAGCACCCTGCGATACACCAAACCACTTCGCCCATCCCCAAATCATATGTCCGCATCCGATTCCCAGCAGCGCCGCGTACGCAGCCCACGATGTCCAGGGGTGTCGCACAAACCCGTGCGCGACGTACGCCAGACCAATGTTCGCAGAATCTCCTTCGACAGCAAGCGGCAACCCGCGGTTCATGAACGCGTGCGCGGCCACTACCGCCGTGAATCCGTAACCCGATAGCGCAATCCAGCTGAGGCTCGGCCACCCGGAACGCAGGAAGCGCGCGGTGGGCTTGGCAATCAGACCGTGTGTCTTTTCATCGGAGCCGACGCCATAGTAGCGGCGGAGGTTCTCGCGGCGGCGGAGTAAGCGCGCCAACAGACCGGCGCCGACGTGTGCGACGATGGGGAGGGCAACGAGTAACGGTTCGGATAAAGGGGTTTGGTAGATCTCGCGGGCGAGGAGGAGGTAAGATTCGGAGGCGGGGACGGAGCGCGCCAGCAGAGGGATGACGGAGGTTGTGGCGAGGTGGAGGGAGGCGAAGAGGGAGAAGGTGTAGGAGGAGTAGCGTTGAATGCGGGTTACTAGAGGAAGGGGATACGTTAGTTGGAGAGTTTGGACTTTGAGCGGAGGAGAGGGGGGCTGAACTCACGGTAGTATATCGCGCCATGACCGCTACCGCTTAAGCCGAGTGGTGTCGTTGTGTTGTGTAGACCGATGCCGCCAGCCGTCCCTCCTGATCCTGATGACTTGAGAGAGTGTATCGAGTCTGCTAGGGAGCCGCCCTCGCCGGCGTCGTCCGAGGGTGAGGCATCTCTTGTTGGGTCAAAATCGGGACCGTTTTCTTGGTAAGGGTCTAGTATCGGCTCTGGGTCGAGTTGTACGAGCGAAATGAAGGTCTCTTGCGACGCTTTATGACTTAGTCGGTGGTCCCGAGGGTCCAGGTCGTGAGGATCCATGGTGGATGGACTGGTTGTGGTGTAAAAGCGTCAGGTTGCGCCAGTCTCTCGCAACCGTTACTTGTTTCGTTCGTCCTTTGTGTTTGGTTTTTCCTCCGATTCGTCTCTTCGAGCTGATGGTGTTGTGGTACGAATTGGGACTTCAGGAGACCCGGGCACAAGCAGCCCCAGGGCATGGAAAGTCACAGATGGGTTGGTGGAGGTTTCGGGTTCTTTTAGGTACGTACTGGCGCATTTGTTGAGTGACGAGGGTGGGTCCTCACTGGCCAGCCGTTGGGGTCCTCGTGAACTCGCTGAGGTGGCCAAGCACAGTGTCCGCTAAGCCTAGCCTGGTGGGGATTGGCGATGTAGTGGGGTCTATGGGGACAACTTCCCCACGTTTCCTTGCTGTCCGTCAAAGTTGCATTGAACGAACTGTGATTCGTGCCGCCGGCATTTGGTATCTTTAGGTGTGACCTCACACGCAAACGCGACTTCATTTCGAGCTTCGACTTTACACATTGTTCACATTCTCTTGCAACGATACCCAACTGCAACGCCCAACGACATCGAAACCCCGAAATCTATATCTTGAGAGCCGTATACGCGGCTCTGATTACAAAATTTCATTACCGCCAATATCATACTATCGCCAAAATGCCTCCAGTAAGTTGCCATGCGTCCATCCATCCATTGCTCTCCACGCAACCCTTTCTAGACGGCAATGTGTTAACCATCCCTCTCCAACAGCGCCACCAAACCCTCCCACCGGCTCAAACGTCCTCCGCACGTGAAGCTCTCCAATCCTTTTACTGCCAATTATGCCAAAAAGGCTACAGCCGCATGAACGACTACGAAGCCCATCTCTCCTCGTACGACCACAGCCACAAGCAGCGTCTTAAAGATATGAAGCAGATGGTGCGGGACCCCCAAGCTGCCGCACGCGCTAGGAGACAAGAGCAAAAGAATGAGGGCGTCATCTCCATCAAGCTTGGAGAAGGTGCGGCTGGTGGTACTGCTGCTCCTGGGGGTGGTGGGTTCAAGAAGGGCGGGTTCAAGAAATCGGGGTTCAAGAGCGCTTTTGTTCCTGTTGGAGAACCTAAGACAGCTGCGGCACCGGCGGCACCGGCTCGAGCAACTAAGGATGATACAGCGGCGGAGATTGAGAGGGCACCGAGAAGCGAACTGGTTGAGAGCGACACCGAAGACGAGGGATACGAGGTTTACGATCCTAGGAAACCGACTGACTGAACGGGGAGTTCATAGGAGGATATCAATCGCGGAAGAAGGAACAAAGAGGGAACGCAACGATCTTGTCTCAATTTCAGCAAGCACTGAGCAAGCAAGCTACCTAATTACCACAGGATTGCGAGTACGACGAACAGCATCAAAAACAACATATCGGCAGGAAGTATCGACATGTCATTGGAAACGAAGTCTAACAGCATTGAACGCCATATTCGCTATCACAGAAGGAACGAATTGTTGCGCCATCCACCGATCGAGTCGAATCTGCCGAAAATACCGCCAAACTCCAGCGCGCAAAAACAAGAGCAGAGAGTCCCCCAAGATCAAGAAGGACGGATGGAAATGGGAAGCCGAAATAATTTTACAAGGCGCAACACCTCTATCGCCAACCGATTTTCAACTCAAGGACCCCCAGTCATGGTCGACCAGATCCTCGGCTCGAATCCCGACAAGTCTTCCTCCACCAAGTTCATGATATGCCGATGGCCGGAAAACCAGTTACCGAGCTGCGCTGTTTGCGTCGCATCGATAAGGCCAGCGGGCATATCTGCACCAAAGACACTAGGTGTGACCGCGGCCGCAGCGCCTGGTGCCGCCATGCCGCCGTGTTGGTGTTGTCGCTGCTGATGGGCAGGGTTGCCAGTCGAGTTTGCATGCTGTTGCTGTTGCTGCTGTTGATCATGGAGGAGTTGCTGAGGCATGAACCCGAGCTGACTGAGATACATGTCGAAATCATGACCGACCAGCATCATGTCCTGGTCCTGTTGCTGCTGCGCCTTGGTCTCGACGTACAGGCGTGCGACGTGGCAGAGGACCTGACAGACGCGATTGAACTTGTCGATAGCCTCGGAGATGCTGCACACGGTGGAGAGAGAGGCGACGAAGTGATCCATGCGGTCCAGGTCCTGCATGTTGGATGTCTCGATGACATGGCAGAAGAGGACGATAAAGGGGATGAATGGAGCGTAGAGGATCGTCCTGTTGTGTTGGTGTTTGTTAGCGCTGGGACCTCTCAGATATCAACTCACATGGGCGTGCGTACACAGTACTTACCAGTGAAGATACCCAACTTTCGTGAAATGGCTCAACACAGGAATCTGCATGCATTCCAAATGAACCTCGACCGCCCTTCGCGCCGCTTCGATACACTCCGGGTTAAAGGTGCTACCAAACCCCGGAGCGGCCGGAATCGCGCGGTATATCAGACACAGCGACGCCCAGTACGTGACCTCATCCGACCGCAGCATCAGCGTCACCGTGAACCCGTCCCTCTTCCCAGAATCAGCCAGCTTGCCCGTCTCGCGGGCATGGCGGATCAGCTCGTCGTTTTCCCTCGCTATCCCTTTAATGGCCTCGACCAGCTGGCGTGCGCTCTCGATGCGCTGCTCGGGCGGTCGCGACAGGGCCGCGATGGAGTATAGCTGCTCGTAAGCTTTGCCCATGACCTCGGCGTGTTCGATCCACAGGTTGAGCATCTCCTTCCAGCAGTCGGCGACGTTAATGGTCCGGCCCATGCGTTTCGGGATGGCGATGTCGTAGTCTTGGATCATGGACGAGCGGCCGAAGCGGAGGGAGAGGCCCTTGTCTAGCATGTAGGCGAACCAGAAGAGTGCGGACTTGGTGTCGTTGGAGACGTCGTCGTTGGCGGAGCCGGCACCCGAGGTCGAGGTGGCGGGGAGGCGGTGGTAGCCGAGGGTCTGGCATATCATTACTGCTGAGGAGTTAAGTTGCCAGGCGAGGGTGAAGCGGGAGGCTTCAACGGCGTAGGAAGCCTGTGTCGGATGGGTTAGCAACCCCGTGTCATGTCATGAACATTAGTGATAAGAAAACTTACAGCCAACAACAATGCTTCGATACTCTCTTTCCTCGCCGGCATGAACAGAGGCAATGCCATCAGGGCCGTCTCGAGATTGTCTCGACACAGGTTACGGTACTCGAGCAGCTTTTCGGCTTGATGAGCGTCGTCCGCCCTTGTGGCCTTCTCCTGGAAGAGGTAGAACAGGCCGGCATTGACGACGATGAAGGTTGCCAAGCTGTAATCATCGGTAGCGAAGTATACCCTTCGACAGCAGTCGACAAAGTCATCAACGGCGATAAACGTGCACATCAATGTGAACGTTTCTGGCAGCTCATCCTTAATATCCCGAAGAATGCCCACGACCACGGGACTCGGAGGCATAGGCAGCTCACGCATGCCGCCCCTAGGCATCGGCTTCGCGTGAGGGAACCTCGAGTCCTGGTTCGTCAGCTTGCGGTTCTGCATGCTCACGATCTGCCGGAGGGACGACAGGGCCGACTCCATGCTGGGGCTGAGCGACGTTTCCCGCGTCACGGCGTTTTCGAGAAACTCGCTGGCGAAGACGGTTTGGGCCGCCATAGAGGTGTTGCCCTCGAAGGCCGAGTCCATCTCGTCGTCGTTGTCGTCATCATCGAGGGGGATCTCACCCCGGTCGGGATCACCGACGATGTCGCTGATGATGGCCACTGGGGGTTCGCTGACTCCGGGAGAAGCATTGTTATTGTTGTGGGTGCCGGCGGCGTGAGAGGAGGATTCGGATGATGAAGTTCGGGATTGTGAGATGACCATTAGCTCACGCAGCATCTTCTCGATGCCGGTGAGCCGGGTGCCGAAGTGGTCGATTTTGCGCTCATATTGCGCGGAGATGAGGACTCGCTGTCGTTGTTCCTTGGGCTTCTGGCCTACTCCGGACGAGCTGCATGATCGGTTTGCTGTCCTGCAATTTGAGCATGGTGACTCTTTGTCACATCGGATCTATGTGGTCAAGAAGGGAAGGGCTCGGTTAGAAATCCCAGGACGTTTGAAGCTTGATGAGAATACTATGGCCTTGGACCTACCTACCTTACGGAGCCGGCATTGGTCGCACTGTAAAATCGGCGTGTGTCAGTGAGACGCAGTGGCATGCATCTGATGTGGGATCGATGGCAGTAAATTCCAAAACGGGTGACATGCAATAGGGGATATGCAGAAGTACGTGCAAGGTACCCCGAATTGGATGACCCAAATGCGGTGCGGGTGCGGGTCGGGCACCGCGGGCACCACACCGGGATCCGTGAGGCCAGACCCGGACCGGATCGGGCCCCGCTATTCAGGACGTCCGGCTTTTCGGCGCCCGTGACTGACGGGGAACGGGACTAGGTTTGCGGAGCCTAGAAGGTGGAATCAAAATGACGGGACTTACTGCTCTCTTTAGACCTGCCCCTGGGCTAAGTCCACCTGTGTTTCCCTCGGTCGCATCCCTCTCGCCACTAGCCTCTCGCTCTGTGTCCATGTGTGTCATGGTTCCTTGTGCTGATCCAAAGGACCGGGACGGTGGTAGTGGTTGTCTGTTACGTATCGGTAGTGCAAACAAACAGAAGTTATGTGGCCTGGGCTTGCGTCGCCAAGGAATCGATGTTCACATCAATGCAGGCCAAAGATATCAAAAGCTACGGCCTAGGTAAAAGGGCGGATACGTTGACAACTTGAACAGGACGGGAGGGTGGATGAAATGTTGAAAAAGGACGGTATCAGCAAGGGAACGACACCCGAAGCGATTGCAGACAGATGCCCTACTAGACAGACTACTGTCTGTGGCTTTGAGGGTATACTGCTATGTGGAGCCTCGTATTGTGCTGAAATGACAGGACTGCTGAACGTTGGATGGCATTTGAGTCTTGGCACCTGCGCGGCCCGCGGATTCCGTCTCCGCCCGCGGACATGGCCCCACTTTTCTTCAACTACGCTTCGGTCCTTTCTCCGTCCTCCCTCTCTGCAACTCGGACCTTCAACAACATCCACTTGCCCACCGCGGCGCCGTACTTTTACGATTGTCATTGTCACTCCTTCTTTGGCTGCCAATTTGGTTGACTGGATTATATGCGGGTGTTGAATTCGAAGGGCCATCGTCGTCCTGCTCACCATGCTCAAACGAGGCGCGTGCAGGACGCCTTTTGATGTCATGATACGGCCTCCATTAAGGAAACCTCTGCTCCCGGGATGCCATTCAATTGGCTGAAGCTACCCTGAGAGTCTGAGTCTTGGCTGATCCTGTTGCTTTGCTTCTCCTCTGTGAGTTATTCACTGTATCTTGGCGACCAACGACACTTTTGCTGCAAACATCCACCAAAATGTGCCAGGGGACGACAACTTGACCGCAAATTTCCCATCGATCAATGGATGATTCTCGACCGGGTATATATCTATCAGACACAGTCGTGCTCAGCTGTGACATATCGAATAGACAGGTTTGAGTTTGGAAGCGCACAGCAATACGACATCACGGACCAAGATGGCCGCGGCCCAAGAACCACCTTCCGGCACGTCAACCACCGACGACGACGACAGAAAAGCAGGCGTTGCTAGCGTACCAATTCCCGAAGGCGGCGCTGATCAGAATGAAGATGGGACCGGTTGTGTATCAGAAAAATGCGAAGATGGGAGCCTCAAGAGTTACTGTGTGAGTGATGCGTCCAGCCCGAGACATGCCCGTCTACCTAGTCTAGTGGCTGCTGACCAACAACGCTTTCCACCTTTTAGAGAATTTTCAGATACACAGATCGTATCGGTTGGTGGACACATGTAGCGGCTTTGACTTGCATGATAGCATCTGGTGTTCTCCTTCCGTTGATGGACCTTGTCTTTGGCAAATTCGTCACTGTCTTCAACAATTTCATAATTGGCAAGATTACCCCGGCAGAGTTTCGCTCCAGCCTCAACGACTACACGTACGTGTCTTCCCCGCTGCCGTCTGACACCTCATGCCATGCCCAACAGGATGCTGACATAATCTTCCAGACTGTATTTTGTGTATCTCTTCATCGCAAAGCTTGTCCTCGTATACATCTGGACCGTAAGTCTTCTTCGCATCCGAGGTTCTTGTCTTGATCAGTCGCTTACATACAATCCAAGACACTCGCATCAATCAACGCCATCAAGATCACAAGATCTCTTCGGATCGATTTCCTCAAGCAAACCATCCGTCAAGAAATTGCCTTCTTCGACCTGCCCGAGGGCGGATCCATCTCCAGCCATGTTACTACCAACGCCAACCTCGTTAACTCGGGAATCTCAGAGAAACTAGGCCTCGCCATTCAAGCTATCGCAACCTTCTTCGCCGCTTTCGTTGTCGCTTTTGCGGTACAATGGAAGTTGACCCTCATCACCATCTGTATCGTGCCCGTCATTGTCATCGTCACCGCTATCTGCATGGGCATTGACGCAAAGCAGGAAAACGAAATCATGACCATCAACTCCCGAGGATCAAAGCTTGCCGAGGAGGTGTTTGCAAGTGTCAAGACTGCTCATGCCTTCTGGGCCTTCCCCAAGCTGTCTAGAAAATATGCAGCTATTCTTGACGAGGCCAAAGCGGTCGGCGCCAGGAAGAGCCTGAACTATGCCGTCTTATTCTCTGTGGAATTCTTCTGCGTTTATGCTGGATATGGCCTTGCTTTCTGGCAGGGTATCAGGATGTATAAGGAGGGAGAGGTGTCGGAGCCGGGACAGATTGTCACTGTCATCTTTGCTGTGTTGCTCGCAGCTCAGGCCCTCACCCAGATTGCTCCACAGTCGGTTGTCATTTCGAAGGCTGCCGCTGCCGCACACCAGTTGTTCCAGGTCATCGACCGTGAGTCACAGATTGACTCGTTGTCGGAAAAGGGCATCAAACCAGCTGAATGTCGAGGCGATATCGAACTCCATGATGTCGTTTTCGCTTACCCTTCCAGACCAAACATCAGAGTGTTGCAGAACTTCAGCCTAACAATTCCGGCAAACAAGACGACGGCAATTGTTGGGCCGAGCGGATCCGGAAAAAGCACCATAATCGGCCTCCTTGAGCGTTGGTTTCCCCCCTTGAGCGGCACTATCACATTGGATGGTCGGAATATCGAAGAGTACAACCTTCAGTGGCTTCGAACCAACGTCCGACTTGTTCAGCAGGTAAGCACTGCAGCGTTGTCCTTTGTATACCTTCTTCTTGCTAACATACTCAACAGGAACCTGTTATGCTTGAAGGAACCGTCTTTCAGAATGTCGTGAATGGGCTGGCCGGAACTCCCATGGCAGATCTGAGCGACGAAGAGAAGCAGCGACTCGTTGAAGATGCGTGCCGTGCGGCTTACGCTCATGAATTCATCGAGAAATTACCAGAGGTATGCCACATTAGGTACCTTTGCTTGCCGATCAAATCTAACTTTGTTAGGGCTATCGAACGCAAATTGGCCAGAGAGGCTCCATGTTGTCGGGAGGCCAAAAGCAGAGGCTCGCCATCGCCAGAAGCGTCATTGCGAATCCACGCATTCTCTTGCTTGACGAAGCTACAAGTGCTCTTGATCCAAACGCCGAGAAAATTGTCCAGAAAGCACTCAACAATGTTGCCGTGGGGAGAACCATGATTGTTATCGCCCACAGACTCTCCACGATCCGAAATGCCGACAACGTTGTCGTTATGGCCAATGGTCGTCTTATTGAACAGGGTACCCATGATCAACTTGTCGCCCTAGGGGGCACCTATTCACACCTTGTCCGCGTACAAGATCTCGGACGGGAACCTGACGATGATGATGAGCCTCAAAAAGACATCAAGGCTGAGGTTAGAGGGGCTGTGGTAGCTGACACGACGTCGAACGTGGTTGAGGCTGTTCCTAATGTGAGCGTCATGGAAGAAGGAACTGCAAAGAAAGACGACATCAACCTTTTGAGGTGCCTGTTTATCATTATACGAGAACAAAGAGTACTTTGGCCGGCCTTGGGGTGGGCGGGTATATGCTGTCTCGCGGGAGGTAGGATCCATGCATTGATCTTCTCGTCGGATTAAAGAACTAACAGCACAATCCAGGTGCAACATATCTCGCTCTCGCCATCATTTTCTCCAGGATCATGGATGCCTTCGCCCTTGAGGGTGATGAGATGATCAAACGAGGCAACTTCTTTTCTCTCATGTTCTTTGTCGTGGCCCTCGGCAACCTAGTTGCCTACGCGATTCTCGGCTGGTTCTGCAACGTTACCGCTCAGGTTCGTTGTCCTCGTCATTCTAATCGTCGTGTATGATCTAGACTGACTTTTCCCTCCAGCAAATGGTCCGCTTCTACCGATACGCAATCTTTGACTGCGTAGTTCGGCAGGACATGGCATTCTTCGACAAACCAGGTAACTCTCCAGGCGCTCTGGTTTCCCACCTATCCAAGGAACCAGAGTGTTTGCACGAACTTCTGTCCATGAACATTGGTGTCATCGCAATTGTGGTCGTGAACTTGTTTTCCAGCTGCATCCTTGCCATCGTCATTGGGTGGAAGCTTGGGCTCGTCCTCGTCTTCGGTGCTCTGCCACCCCTTGTCTTTTCGGGATACCTGAGAATCCGCTTGGAGATCAAGCTGGATGATGATACATCGGATAGGTTTGCGGACAGCACTGGACTTGCGTCTGAGGCTATAATGGCCATTCGTACTATCTCGTCACTGGCTATGGAACGGCAGATTCTTGACAGATATGAGACCTCTCTGCGCTGTATCGCGGCGACGTCGGTTAAGAGCCTCACTTGGACGATGGTTTGGTACGCTCTAAGCCAGTCGATTTCCTTTCTGTCGATGGCATTGGGCTTCTGGTACGGCGGCCGGTTGGTATCATACGGAGAGTACACTGTCACACAGTTCTACACCGTATTCATCGCCATCATTTTCTCCGGCGAAGCAGCGGCGACGTTCTTTACTTACACCACTAGCATCACCAAGGCGCAGCATGCTGCAAACGTCATCTTCCGGCTCAGGGACTCCGTTCGCCCCGAAAATAAGGACGATCACCCACCAGATGCCGAGAGGCGCAGCAACGGCGCCGTCTCGATAGACTGCCGAGCTCTCGAATTCTCCTACCCTCTTCGTCCCAACACCCGGGTCCTGAAAGGGGTCTCGGTCAACATTCCACCAGGCCAATTCGTCGCCTTCGTCGGTGCTTCAGGCTGTGGCAAGACTTCCCTGATATCTCTCCTAGAGCGCTTCTATGATCCCACCAGCGGCACCATCTTTTTCGACGGCGAAGACTACAAACAAATCCACCTCGGCCGCTACCGCGCCAACATTGCGCTTGTCCAGCAAGAGCCCGTTCTTTACCAGGGGTCAATAAGAGAGAACATCGCGATGGGTGTGATTGACGATGCAGCTGTATCGGACGAGGATATCCTCGAGGCCTGTCGCCAAGCTAACATCGACACCTTTATCGCTTCGGTACCCGAGGGTCTAGCTACCCCCTGCGGATCACAAGGTCTGCAGTTCTCCGGCGGGCAGAGACAGAGGATTGCTATTGCGCGCGCACTGGTGAGGAGGCCGAGATTACTGCTGTTGGACGAAGCTACGAGTGCGTTGGATACGGAGTCGGAGAGGGTGGTGCAGGCGGCGCTTGATGCTGCTGCTAAGGGTGAGGGCGAAGGCGACGAAAGGAAGCGGACTACGGTTGCGGTGGCTCATCGGCTGTCGACTATCAAGGGCGCGGATAGGATCTTTGTGTTTTCGTATGGAAGGATTGCGGAGGCGGGGACGCATGAGGAGTTGTTGGAGAGGAGGGGGATGTATTATGAGATGTGCTTGGGGCAGTCTTTGGATGGGTGAGACATCGACATAAAGATGGTGTAGTCGTTGTTGTTTAGAGCGACAAGCAATAGATTTTCAGGTTCCGTCAGGACGGTAGGTATGTTTCGGGCCACCTCCGTCCGTGGACTGAAAAAATGACGAACTTCGCGTAGTATTTCCCGCATTTGTGTAACATCGACTTTCCCCCTGATGCTACTGTCCCGTTCGATAATTCTTCCGAACGGATCGATCACATAATGCCACCACTGAGAAATCAATGGTTGTTTTATCCACCCTTTTTAACCGATTCCCCACATTCTGGGACATGATCCCCCATTCGGGCGCATGGATTTCTCTCCTCAACTGACCAAAACCCACATAGAGGATATTCCTTGGTAGGACGCCGTCGATTCACATTTGTCTTCAAGAGTCGTATTCATGGGTAGGAAAAACGAAAATGACCCCTTTCTTAAATTGTTGCCGGAACTTCGGAGCCGAACTCACCTACTAGTTTTTATAAAGAAAAAAGACATTGCCTTGCCGTTCAGATGTTTTCTTTACTCTGACACGCATATCGTGATCGACGTTTTGTGTTCAGTCCTCCTCCCTTCACCATGCGGTTCTATTCCACGACATTGATCGCCGGCCTCGCGGCCTCGAGTGTTGACGCAAGGAGCGTGAACATTGAAAATTTCGATAAGCGAGCAACGCCTACTGTCTACCTTGCTGGTGACAGCACCACAGCCAAGACTGGGGGACTTCTCATGGGTAAGAACCTCTAACTACCTAATCCAGCCCCTCTTTCCTCTTTTTCCTCTTCTCAAATCCTCAGTGTCTTGACAACCTCGCTCACACTCACCAGGATGGGGTGAATATCTCCCGCCCCTCCTCACCGGCATCACCGTCGTCAACAAAGCCATCGCCGGCCGCTCCGACTGCTCGGGCACCGGCTCCGAAGTCTGCATTTCCGGTAAAACCGGCGAGAAAGTCTACACGTTCAATTACTACGTCGAGACCGCCGCAAAGGCCATCATCGCCAAGGGCGCCTCCGTCATTTTCTCCTCGCAAACACCCAACAACCTCTGGGAGGGAGGCACCTACGGCCAGCGATGTAAATGAAACAAAATAAAATCTGGGCTTGGCCGTTTTGGTTCATTTTGTATAAAAATCGATATTTTGTTTTATTTGACAGGTCGTTTTGGTTTGTTTTAGATCTTTTATACTGGGTAATACATTTTTCCAGGCTCCGAAATACCCGAAATTACACACTTTTATTAGCCGTATTAGCATTATTACATAATAAAAACGCAGAATTAAATACATACAATAATAACAAACAATTAGAATACAATAAACTAGAACGATTACTCTTCGTTACCCCCTTCGAAACAACCCTATAATTTCAAGTATAGTAATTTATTAATAAATTCGTTATCTAATTTATATTATTATAATAATAGGATTAAACTTATAATACTAAATACCTTCTTATACTCGTTAAATATAAAGGGGATCGAAAGGTAATTATATATTATTAAAATTAAGCGAAGGTATTTACTTTCGTTTTAAATCTATTACGTAATAGGATTAATAACCGGTTAGGGCTCCTCTTTTAAATAGAATATAACCTCTTCGTTAAAATATAATTATAATACTAAAGTCTTATAATAGTTTAATAATATTAACCCGTATAAATCCTCGCATTATAATACTTATAATATAGAATTTAATAATATAGTCGTAATCGTAATCGAATTAGCAATAATTATATTAATAACGGTAGGTAAATTATGGTATTAATACTTATAATAATAAATAGTTTTAAATTTAATAATTATATAATTAACTTCGAACTTCGAAACGTTTAATTCAATCTATTTCCTTCTATACCCGGGGTAAAGGACTATAGTAATTTAATACGATAATAATTTACCTATAAATTCCTTATATTTTTCGAATTTAGTAATTATTTAATTAAAACCTTCCTAAATAAGTAAAAATCTAATATTAATTAAATAAGGGAGGGGGGGAAGTTCAATATAGCGGGGAATAGTACTAATATAAATTTAATTTTAATTACTAGTAATAATATATTAAATACTAAATTAACTATTAACCGTACGTCGAATATTAAATAGATTACTAAGAGTTATTTAACTACTAACAATTACTTAATTATTAGTAAAAAGAGAGGAGACCGCTAATAAATAATTATTATGTTGTAATAAATTAAATCGTAGAATACTAAATAATTTTATATTAAATCCAATTAAATAATATAAGAGATTTCTAATATAGTGGGGTTATAATTAATTACTAATAGAAAATTCGTAGTAGGGAAGGTCGAAAATATCCTTTTCCTCTTCCTCCTCTATATTTTCTTTATTATTAATAATAATTTCCTCCTCCTCTTTATTATTAACGGCCGTAATTTTAACGTCGTATATATTTTATTAATATTTGAAATCCTTTAATATTTAATAAAGGGTAGTATAAATTATAGGAAAATACGGCTTATACTATTTAAAATTTTTAATTGTCTTCTTAAAAAATTCGAAAATATAAATAATATAAATAAATATATCCCAATTTTCTTTCGTTAAAATATCCTCTACTAAAATATATTTATTAATATTAATCTAGCGACGATTTTAATAATAATAAACGTCGACTACCTCCTTTAAATTGAACGCGTACTAAATTATAAAGAAGATAAAATTCTATCTAATATTGTTATCTACGGTTAGAATAATCGAATAAATATTAAGTTCGAGAAAAATATTATTATATATATTCCTTTCGACTTCTATTAATTTATTCTTTATAAATTTAATAAATTTATCCCTATACTAAAGAAAACGACGAATAAATATAACGATATTTTAAAGTTTGTTAATAAGACCCCGCTTCTTCTACTCCTTTATAATCGTTTCCTCCTCTTCTTTAAATGATTTCGAAATTATAATTATTTTTCGAACGATAATATAAATTTCGCCTTTAAGAAAGGCCTTCGCGGCGAAATTAATAATATAGTTAAAGTAACGCAACTACAATCGATTTTTAAATTCGTCGAATTAATAATTATTAGTCGGAAAATCGTTATTAAAATATAATTTCTCTACCAAATAATTTATATAAATATCGTTAGACTTAATATTATCGCCCTAGAAATAGCCGATATAAAATTAGGTTTAAATTTAAATATAATTAATTTTAATTAATCTTTAATAATCTAATATAATATATATTCCTATACTAATATTTATACCGCCGTACCCCCTATTTATATACGATGTACCTAATAAAAATCTAGTATTTATCCAAATAATAAACGTAGAACCCTAATAGAGAAGAATTGTTACTAAAGGTCTAAAGATCGAAAGAAATATATTTCTTATATAGGTTCGTTTATATTATCTCTTTAATCTTTATAAAATAAAATAAATACTAGTAATTAACTTAACTCTTAATTATTTAGCCGGACTCGGGCAATAATTTAATTATTAAATTTATATTAAAAAACGATAGGAGGTAATAGAAGTTCGGGTTAAGGATAGTGGTAAAGGGTATAATATAATTAATAATCTACGTAAATAACGAATCTTTAAAGGTATTTATAAACGGTTTCGTAATAGAAATACAATTAAATCTATAGGCCTCTATAATTTATTCGAATATATTACTAAAGGCTATTTTAAATTATTTAATTAGCGAACCTTTTATTTTTATAATAATTTAATAGGTATCTCTAAAATAATTAATAGCGCTACTAATAGAATTATTAATATAAATAATATTATAATAGTTATAGTACTATATTTAATTAATAATTTTAATATAATTATTACCGCTCTTATTAATACTTTGCTCGGCGAACTAAATATTATTACTATCCTTCCTAATATAAGAAGTATAAATTTTATAACGATTGAACTAATTGTCGATAATATATTTACATCCCTTATATTTAACGTAAGGAAGTTTATTAATTTAAAATAATAATTAATAAAAAAATACGAATTAATATAAATACTAATATATTATTATAATAATTATTACTAGCGGGCATTATATACTTAATTTAATAATATACGAACTAACTCTCTAATACAATTAAAAATTATATTAATAAGGTTTCGAAGAACGTTAAAGGTATTAGTAGGAGGAGGGGGGGTAATAAATATAATAAGGGAGTTAATACCGCCGTTACTAATACGAATAATACTAGTAATACTAGTAGTACTAATAATATTAATAATACTAATAGAGGGAGGAGTAGGAGGAGTAGGATTAATTATACTACTACGGGCGAACTATTATAAAGTAGGGGAAATATAAGGGAAAAAAAAAAGGTAAAAATAAAGTATTTCTACAAAATATAAAAGGGGAGAGTAATTTATATAGTATAAAGTAATTTATAAATTTATAATACTATAGGGGTGATTACTAGCGGGTCTTATATAAATCGATTAATAGGATAGCTAATACGAGAAACCCCTTGCAATACTACGAAAAACCCCCTACAATACTAGAAAATATTACTAACGGGCCGTCGGGAGCAAACTTTTCACACCCCGTTTAAACGGAAAAAACGAGGTTTCTATTATGCGATAGACCGGTTTACACGGCTAGAATCTACCCCTTCTAATATCGGGAACCTTAGGACCGCCTTTTTTACGTATTTTAGCAAAACTGGGCCGATCGGTTTACTCATATCCGTATCCGATTTATTTTGTTTTGTTTTGTTTTGCCCTGTTTTATTTTATATCTTTTGACTCATTTACATCGCTGCCTACAGCGGGTACGGAACCCCCGTGCGGTTCGTAGGGTATGCTGGCCAGGCGGCGAAGAACTTGGCCAGCACGGGCAAAGCCAGCTTCGTGGATCATTATCAGGCAGTGGCCAACATGTATCTGAAGCTGGGCAACACCAAGACGAATAGTCTGTATCCGAGCGATCATACGCATACGAGCCCTGAAGGAGCGGATCTGGTGGCCAAGGCGTTTGCGCAGGCGGTTAAGATTGCGATGAATGGGACGACGCCGTTGAGGGGGTTTTTGAATGCGGGCAATCCTACTGTTTTCTAAGTTTAGAGGGAGAAGGGGGGGGATTGAAATGGCCGGTGTACACTAGTACGTAGAGGTACCTACATGTATGACTTGTAGTCAAAAGAAATGAGTTTCTATGACGCCCTCTTTGGAGTTGCACGTTTGTCTACCGTCGTTACGCAAATAACTGAGCGAACTGTATTGAACCATGACGAAGGAGGTGATTATGTGAGACGATAGAGGTAGTAGTAAATATTTTAATTAATTAAAGAGAGAGTAAAAAAGAGGAGGAAAAGGAGGACCAAGTCCGATTTATATACAAGGTAATTATATGTAAATTGTATTTACTAATACCAAGAAAGTTAAAATATATAAATAGCTTTAATACTCCCCTTCAATCCAAACGTAGATTACCCTATTAAAAAAGGGATAAGAGAGAAGGAAATAAAAGAGGAGAGAAAAGGAAGAAAAAAACTATTTATAAGGGTGCTCTTTTAGCCCAATACGGTTAGTACTAATAAAATTTAGTAAGAAAAAAGGATTACTATTGTAAAGGGTAAATAGGAAAAAAGATGGCGATAAAAGTACGAAAAAAGGTAAGAGAATAATAAAAACTCGTAAAAAAAAAGAGAGGAAAAGATGGAAAAATAATATAACTCCGGATCTAATAATCGTAAGACTGTAAAAATAGTACTAATCGACTCGTTTCGTCGAAATAAATAAAATAGAAGTATAAATAAATTATAACGTAGTAGGAAGGGTGAGAAATATTTATAAATCGATTTTTAAAATTTCCTATACTAAAGAATTTCGCGGAAATTGGGAAATTGCAATTTAAACCGTTAAAAGGTATAAATAATAAATTAAAGGGAGTAGGAAATATAGAGGAAGGATTAGCCTAATATAGAATATAATAAAAAATAAAAATAAGGTAATATAATAATTTCCTAATAGGTATAGAAGTAGTAGTACGTGAGTATAGGGGAGTATTAGACGTATAGGTATTAAAGAGGTATTATTAGAAAATAATAATAATATTATAGAAGGCCTAAAGTTTAACGATATTATTCGAAGATACTATAGAGGAGGGCTTTCGTAAAGATATCGGCGACCTCCTCTTTAGTAAGTACGTACTAAAAGTTTACGCTTCTAGCGGTCTAAGCTTCCCTATACTATATATATTAAATATTAATATATTTAGTACGGGTATAGTATTATAAGTTTTTCGTAAGGGCTATAGCGCTTTAATTATTATAATAAATAATAGTAGCGTTTATCAGGGGATAAGCGAAGTTTAATAGTAATTTTCTAAGTTATATCAATTCTTTTACTATTTAAATTTTTATTATAACTTTTACTTGGTAAGAGGATAGGGTAATAATTTATTAGCGTTTAAATTATTAATTAATAGTTACGCTACCGATATAGAATATATAATTTTTAATAGAGCGTTTGGTAGCGGTATCTCCTCCTTAATCTATATTTAAAAAGTTAGTGAATAAAATAAATAGGCCGGCGTAAGTAAGATAAAGGATAAGAGTGCCCTAGAAGTACCGGAGAATACGTTTTACGGTTATAATATAATATTAGGTTAATTTAGCGAAGTAATAGTTGTAGAAAGATATTACGAAGGTTATATTTAGTTATATACCGAATATTATATATATAAGGGAATTAATAGCGTTTATATATTAATATTTATCGGCGGCGGTAGCTTCGAAACCTTTGGGTGGTTTAAGTATTTTATTAGTATTTATTGGCGTGGTTATTGGCCGGCAGTCTAATATCCCGAAATTTTTGAGTATTTTTTCGAAGTAAGCCTTCTAATTTAATTAGAGGATGCGGTTTAGCCTATTGCGGGTAATTGATATGCCTAGGTAATAAGAATAGTGATTTATATTGGTTATTTTGAAGCGTTTGCTGAGGGCAGCCTTAAATTATTGAACGTCGGGTTTGGAAGGCCCGGCGATGAGGAGATTATCAATATAGATGGCAATATAGGTAGTGCCTTTGCAAACCCGAGGGCTTTGTTTTAGGCCGTATAAGGCGCGGTTGAGCTTGTATACTAGGGCGGGATTGTTGCTGGTGATGCTTAGTGGTTATTCTACGAAGATTTCTTCTTTAATTAAGTTGTAGAGGAAGGCGGTTTAAATGTTTATTTATTCGAATTTTAAATCGAAGGCGGTAGCGAGGGCGAAGATAAGCTTGTAGTTTATAGGCTTTATAACGGATGTAAATATCTTATTATAATTAATTCCCTCTTATTATTTAAAACCCCGGACTATTTAGCGAGCTTTATAACGAAGGACTTCGCTGTTTGCGCCGGTTTTAAGCCTATATACTTATTTTCCGGATAGTAGGCGGCGGCCTAGGCTCTAGGGAACGAGGGTCTAAGTTTGGTTTTCGATAAGGGATTAGTATTCGGCCTATATAATTAAATATTAATCTTTTTAGTCCGGGCGTTTAATAGCCTTTCGAAGGTTTTTAAATTTTAATACTAATAGGGTAGTAAGGGTAATGAAGGTTAGAAGGTCGGATTTAAGATTATTAATTATTTTTAATAGTAATTATTGCCTATTAAAAATAATAAGATTTGAGGGATAGAGTTCGGGGTAACGGTTTATAATAGTACGTTAGTAATTTAAGTTGAAAAAGTTTAAATTATTGTTAATAAAAATAATATTATAAATTAGCGATAATAATATTAGTAATTTGGGTTAAAACGGGTATTAGGGTAATTTATTCGGGAGTAAAGGGTTAAACGACCGAATAGAAAAGAATAGAAATAATATAGGCGAATTAGGAATTCTCCTTAATTACGGTAACGGAATTCCCTTTAGATTTATATTAGGGGAGTAAGTTAGTAGTAGGGTTAAAGCTAGTAGTAAATATAAAGCCGATAGAAATAAGGCGGAAGTATAGGAAATTAAGAAAAATAACCAGGGCCGGAGAAACGGTTAGATTAGTAAAATATAGGTAGTAGGGAGGTTATATAATATAATTATATACTCTTCTATTAAAAAGTCGGGAAATAAAGCGGATAAATTTATAATAGAGGTATTAAAATTAGAGTCCAGCGTAGGATAGAGGGTAGGTGAAGTAGTGGCGTTAAAATCCGGCGTAGGGTTAATAGAAATATAAATATATATTTCATTAATAACTATATTATTAATAGAAATAACTTTATTATTTTTAGTAAGGATAATATAATTCGTAGAACTTTTATAGTTTAGTAATTTGCTACGGCTAATAACAAAGGCTAGTTTACTAGGGAAATTAGTATTAAATAATTTATAATAGTAAAGGGCGCTAATAATTCTTAAGTGGGAAAGATTAGGCTTACGGCTAATTTATACTTCGTATAGAATTTTATTTATTATATAATTAAAATACCGGTTCTTAAAATAAATGACCGTTTAGAAGACAATCGGCTAAAAGCGACGGCTAAAGCTACTATCGAATAAGATAATAGTAAAATATTTTTATAAGATTTTATTAAAACGTTTTAAAATACTATTCTATTCGTATTAATTAACTACGGAATATATTAATATAATAAAATAATTTTAATATTATAATTTAAATTTCCTATTAGTATTCTTACTAGCCTAATTAAAGTGAAAATAATATACGGATTACTCTAGTTTATTAAATTCGTAGAATTATTTAGTAGAAACTTAGGGGAATTCGTCTTTAGTTTTAACAGTATAAATTTAAATATATTAAATAAAATTGTTAGTAATTATTATTTAATAGTATTATCTTTATGGACCTTTAAAGTAGAACGGACTATACGTATCTATATAAATATATTCGAAGGGATATATCCTTTTATATATTAAATTTTTATAAAGAATTTATTTAAAACGGTTAAATATATATTTATTGTAAAAGTAAGAGTTGGGGATAGGATAAATATTGGTAAATATTTTTTGGAAGGAAATAATATTCCTTTTATTAAAATAAGCGAATTAGTCGTATTAGATTTTTAATTATTTATATTTAACGGTATAGGTAGTAAGAGTAAGGCGGCGTTTAAGAATATTAGTTAATTAATTTAGAATATAAACCCTATTAAATTCGAAATTTCGAAAGCGGATTCTATAGTTAGAAATATTTATAGCGATATTATTTCTAAATATTACGACGAAGTTTAGGCAATTAAATTAGGAGATAGAAATAAAATTATAAATTATTTTAGGAAAGTAATAAATTTATAAGAATATAAAGGATAATTTGCCTTTAAAAATAGTTAGGAATTAGTAAATACTAGTTATTTTTAAAATAATTTCTATATTATTTATCCTTATAATTAGGGGGCCGGTATAAGGGTATAAATTCCGAAAGTTAGCCTTAGTATAGAATAAGTAATTAGCGGCTCTAAAGTCGAGAATAATAATATATTTAAAATTTTATAAGTAGGTACGGCGGGATTTTAAAGTTAATAAGGCGGTAATATACTCTATAAATTTAGAACCGAATAGTAGGATAATAATAATAAAAAAGGATTAAAATGAAATAATATTAATAAATAGTAGGGGAATAGTATAAGAGTCCTATATTCTCTTCTACTATAAGAATAATAAGATAGTTAGATTAATAAATTAATAGGGGGTTAAATAAACGAACGGCGGATTAAATACTATAAGGCTTATAGGTTTTAAGGTAATAGTAATAGATTATAGGCTGGTAATATCCTAATTAGTATGGGAGCGCTTATTAGGGCAATAGTTTTTATATTGATTATTAGATTAATCCCCTTCTAAATTTATAGTAAATAAGGTACCTTAGGAAGGTTAAAGTCTAATAGTATTGTTAGAAGCCGAATTTTAATTTCTACTATACTTTTTAGAATATTATTTATTATAATGAACGTTGTTATAATTTAGTATTTTATATATTAAATAAAATATTTAAGAATATTTACTATTATTTTATAATTTCTTATTATTAAATTTAGGTTTAGACGGGAAAAGGGTAGGGTTTTGGGCGATATAGGCGGTTATAGTAATTTCCGAATCGAATTCAAATTTATTCGTTAATTACTCTTTATATTAATTAATTAATCCTTTTTTAAAGAGAAACTCTATCTGCACGGGGTAAAAACTCTATCTGCACGGGGAAGAAAAAGTGACTTTCAATGTCCTTTTTGGAGCACTAGAAGATATAAAAACAAGGCAAAAATTATATCAGATTTTTCCTTATTTTTTCCTCTACCTGACAGTACCCTCAAAAGCTACGTATACACCTTGTAGCCTAAGAAAACCTCAGGAAAAAAAGTAATTATAAATAAATATTTAGAAAAATTAAAAGTCTAAAATTCCAATAAAGAAGGATTTTGACAACGCCTAGGGCTATGAGGGGGGTATAAACTTGGTATCTAGCTCTAAAATTCCGTCAAAATTCGAAGAGTATTTTGGTATTACTTTCATTTTTATATACTAAAGTCTGACAAAGTTATACTTAAAAACACAAAGTGGATCCCCGTGCAGATAGAGTTTTTACCCCGTGCAGATAGAGTTTCTCTTTTTAAATTCGGCGTTCTTCTTAGCCCGGTTTAAAGTAACGGCGTACCGGGTAATAATTCCTTAATTATTTTTTTCGGGAAGAAAAATATATTTTTAAATAAATTTAGATATAAAATGATTGTAATTTAAGCCTAGGCTAATAAGGAAGTAATTAATTAATTAGGCTATTTGAATTTTAATATATTTAAAGTCTATTTTAACGAATTCGTTTTAAATAATTTAAAGATAATTAATGAATTTAATAATATTAGAATATTTAGAAAGTATAGTCTTACAGAATTATTTTAAGGCTTTGCAGTAACTAGTAGTATCTTTAGGGTAATAATATATATAAGCCTATTCGAAAGCTTCGTAAATAGTAGATAAGTTATAGTAATAGAATTTATTTTAAATAAAAAGTAAGAATTTATTTATAAATAATATTAATATTTACTATTATTTTATATCCTAATTTTCGCGTCTTTTAACGTTTTTATATTAAGAAGGCCGGAGCGGTAAGGCGGGGAATTTATAAATTAATAGATATCGAATTATAAATAGGACGAAATATAAATAATAATAGTGTAGTACTACGTAATATAATTCTTTCCCTTATTTTTAAAAACGGGGATAGTAATAAATTCGGCGAAGTTTTTATTAGGTATTAGAATATAATTAGATCGGTTTAGCGGGGCCTAAGGGAATAATAGTAGTAAAACCTTAAAAGTTTATTAAATTAGGGGGAAAGAAAAATATTAGGCTTTTAGTAAGGTTTGAAAGAGTAGAAATAGAAGCGGGGGGTAAATATATAGAAAAAGAGGAATTTTAAAAAAATTTATAGAAGGCTTATAATATAATAATAATCTTTTTTAGTAAATGAGCGAAGTTGTAGCGGAGGTAATAACGGGCGGTAGGAATTTTTGTATGGCGTAGCTAGAGGTTATAATAATATATTTTTTAAATTTATTAAGAAATTCTCACAAAGCGATCGCGCCGAACTATAAATAAAGTAAATGCCTAACCTATTATTAAATATTTAGTAAATTACAATAGGGTTATAATAAATATTATTATTAGTAAAATAGCGAGGATAGCAGAATACAGGAAATGATATAGTAGCGATATAAGAGAATAGGGGAGCCGGCTAGGGTAATTAATAGATTTGAGAGCGTTATTTTTGTACTTTTATTAAATAATAATAAATATTATTAATAAATCTATTGATTTTAGTATAAATGTGATTAAATGCGATAAATTTTAATAAAGTTATAAAAATCTAATATTTTTATAATATAATAAATTCCCGCGTTTTAGATTACTAAGATTTTATTTGTATAAGGTATATAAGGTAGTCCGTACGTAGTATATATATTTATAATTGGTAGCGGTACTTATATTTTGTAAAAAGCGTAAGTTTTTTATAATATAAATTACAATATTGTAATAAAAGAGTGATAGATAGATGGGAAGGATTTGGAGGTTTAGGAAAGGGAAAGGCGGGGGTAAATAATAATTATAAATTTAATTATTTTCTTTTTATCGTAATGCGTATAGCGTATCCGGGCTTATAACTTATTAAATTATAACGAAGGAGGTAATTACGTAAGACGATGGAGGTAGTAGTAGATATTTTGATTAATTAAAGAGAGAGCAAGAAAGAGGAGGAAAAGGAGGACTAAGTCCGATTTATATATAAGGTAGCTATATGTAGATCGTATCTACTAATACCAAGAATACCAAGATATATGAATAGCTTCAACAAACCGTTCCGAAGAAAATATAATGGGTAGGAGAATAAGAGGTGCTTGAATTTTCAACCATTCGGGTGCCTTGCAGCGAAAGCGCCACGATAGAGGGCGTTGTTTGTGTGACCAGTGGCCCAGGTTTTAAAAAAAAAAAAAAAAAAAAAAAAAAAAAAAAAAAAATTTATTTAAAAGATTTCTTTTCTCCCCATTTCCACGCTGTCTGTATTGATCAAATTATGAATACCGTTGTGATGACATCATTGCGTTGCCCCCGAGACACTGTTATTGCTTTAGATTAGATTAGGAAAGTGCGATGAACGGGGTGGGATGATACGCGATATCGGAGATGACGTGAGGATTCTTTAAAGGAAAGACCTATCATGGTGCAAGCCCAAAAAATTCATGGTGAGAAAGGAGTCTGAGAATGAAAGAGCGAGGGGAGAAGACACCTAGGCAGGCAGGAAGCAGAAATTGAAATTCCTTCCAACCCACAATCCATTCTCAACCTCTTCCCAGGATCCAGCCTTCTTCCCGTTCTCCCATCCAACCCTTCATCATCTTGAGTGAACAACTTTAAAAAAATGTGCTCACAAAACTCAAACTTTAGACAACAACTACTGCCGGACTGGCATTGGTGTTTGAACGGTAAAGACAAAACGGGAACTCACTTAAGGCCCGTTCGTTTGTACGTTAGTACGTCCCCAGATTAAGATTTTGTATATAGGACGTACTAACGCACTACTACGATTTTTCGTATTCGGCTTAAAAACCTTATTTTTCATATACACCCTGCAACTACCTACAACTACCTATACCTACCCCAAATCCTTGATCTAACCAATCAAAAGGCTAGAATCTTCGAAATCCTTAACTGTAGTTCTTAACGTACTACGTTTGAAAATCGAGACGTAGTGCGTTAAGGACTGCGGTTAAGCACAACTACAAGGCTCAACCCCCTATAAATATAGGGGGTAGCCGTCGCAGAGGAGTTAACAATAAGGGAGGTAACGATGAAAAGGATGGTAGTAATAATGAAAAGGATGGTAATAATAAAGGATAGTAGTAATAATAAAGGATAGTAGTAATAATAAAGGATGGTAGTAATAATAAGAAGGATAATGACGATAATAAAAAGGATAGTAGTAATAATAAAAAGGATAGTAATGATAATAAAAAGGATAGTGGTAATGATAAAAAGGATAGCGAAGGAGGAAGAAAGAGGAGGAAAGAAGAAAGGTAAGGTAGAAAGGGGATATTAAGCACCTCTTTCCATCTTGCAGCCAAAATTTTGGCCTACCTTAACGCTGCCTTAATGTTGCAGGAGTGCAGCTGCGGACCCTGCACGTTAACACGTTTATTTCTTAAAATCCCTAACGCGGACCCGAACAGGCCTTTACCGATGTGCAACACCAAGACATAACCGCCCCAGAGGATTTGGTTATCCCTTGACCATTCCAGGAAGAATCTGCTATTACCCTGCTAATATCTCATATCCTTCCACAGCCAACCGATTTTTTTTCCGGGGCCGCACAGCCGCTTGTACAATAGATGGCAAGCAGCCACTGCCTAACCAACACCCCAACACACAGAAAAAGGTACCGACGGAATTTGTGGCTCTATCACTGATATCCTATCTCCCAGCCAATTGTCGAATCACCATCCGGTCATGGTTTGCTTAAAGATGTTTCCGGGTCCCAGGTTCATGCTCCCGACACTAGAATGCCGCCGGGTAATCTTCCCGTTGAAAATGATTGTCACTCTGATAAGTCAAGAAGAGGCATGTCTCCTCCGTTTCCTAAGTGGTTGTATTCTTTTCGATCCCTTGCCTGTTCCTGGAGCTGACCTGTCCTTGTCAGATTCTTCCCGTGTTGGATGACAAATTGCGTGTTCCTAGCCCCCTTTGTAAGTCATGCCGTTCACTAATATAGGTACCTTGCAGCTGCGAATTGGCTACTGCTGCTTAGATGAACAAACATGATTGTCGAACCTCCTGGGCTCAGTCGATCTGCATCCATCTTTAGTTTCCACTGTCCATCCCAGTCCACGACGCGGCTCGCCTCCAACGGCCTTTTGCGGCACACAATCATGCGACAAGCCTGAAAATATAAGCCCAAGAAGTTTACCAACGGGAAAGGTGGCACAGACAGGCTTGGGCCTTTTGCTGACTTTACCTCCAGAGAATATCTCCAAGTCGTGTGGAAGCTGGTCTTGATCTATAGCCAAGCAGCATTGATACTCGAGTGGCACTATTTGCTTGGTATACAGGTTTGTGCGGCACACGCATCACATCCAGCCAATACTGACGCTCGGAAAATTTGTGCAGTGTAGGAGTCGAGTCTAAGCTCCTGCATCAAGGTCGTTTCGATGCATTGAATCTATCTAAGCCGCCTCATGTTGCGAAGAGGAAGGATGCGATAGTCCTTAGCGATGTCGGTAGCGCATGTGCGGATGATGTCCCGCTCGTCTCGAAGCACGCAAGGTTCTTGGTAGGGTGTGTCGGCCCGGGCTTTTTGAAGTGAATATTTAGCTAACTGGGTCGAAAAGTAGTAGGAGAAATACGACTCTGAGGGTCGTAGCCGACCATCCAAAAGAATGACGGGAACAAGCTTGACAGTCCTCGGCACCTACTCGATGGCCAATTAACACCAGCGATCGAAATAAAACAAAATAAAATATTTTGTTAACCGATTTGTTTTATTTTAGATAAAAATGACTATTTTGTTTTATTTTTCAATCGGTTTTGTTTTGTTTTATATGTTTTGCACCGTAATACAAATTTTTGCGAGCTCTAAAATACCTGAAAATACACACTTTTATTAGCTATATCAATACTATTATATAACAAAAACGCCGAATTAATTACATATAACAATAAAAATAGTCTTCCCTTGAGCAGAGCCGGATAAGCCCAACGGAAGCAGTGAAACGCCCATATGTACCTAGACGAGTAGGAGATAATATATTAATATACTATATTAAATAGTATTTTCTTAAACAAAGCTGAATAAACTTAAAAAAGATAGTAAACTGTTTAAGCATTTTAACATTTCATAATTACTTTATTTTTATAATTATTTTATTTTTATAATTATTTTATTTTTATTTTTAATTTTATTATTATTTGTAATTTTTTTTTTTAATATTTTTTTCTAAAGAACCGTTCGGTAAATTTTTTTTAAACTAAGATTTCTCGTTAAATAGAGGGCGCACGGACCTCTGGCCGGGTGCAAAATAACCGCCAAGAAAAGGCGGTCATTTTAATACTCTTTTTATTTTCTGGGTTAGGGTTATTAGTGAAGAAAAAAACTTAGTCATTTTAAACCTCGAAGATCTACGGCTACCCAGAATTATAGCCACAATCGCAGCTACAATCGCAGCTACAATCTACGGTCGCATTTACCGCGGTCACATTCACCGCAGTTACATTCACCGCGGTCGTATTCACGGTCGTATTCTAAAAAAAGAAAAAAACCTTCTTTTCGATTTTTCTCAACTACTAGACCTCGTACCACGATGTAAAAATTACCAAAATGACCGTATAATTGAGGTGAACATTTTGCAGGTTTTTTCATTTGGATATATTTCTTCGTTGTTGAGTGGTGTTAATCCAAATGTAAATTTGGTCAAATCTTTATCCGTACTATTCAGACTGTGTCCCGATGATGTAATCTTTTCCTTTTTGTGATATAGGTGGTCTGTACGGCACGTAGAATTTTCTATACATTGGACGCCTATAGACAGAACCGCCGCGCCTTCTTCGCGTCGATAGCGGGCCTACGGACCGCGCGACCTTTGGTGCGTATTCTTTTATGACACCTCTGGTAGGCCCGGCGCATCTCCTCTCCTCTGGGCATAAGCGTTTCAATAATGTATTATAATATAAGAATTATAAGTCTACTTCTTCTAAACGATATTACGAAACTATCTTAGTAAGCTACTAGGAGTAGAAATTTCATTTCTTTTTATAGCGCGTTTGAATGCCTTTAATTCTAGGTCCCTATTATACGATTAACCGGTTTAAACGGGTAAAATCTACTCCTTTCAACTATCGGTCGAAGGTTTTAGTAATTTTAGCAAAACCGAGCCGACCCGTTTTACCCGCGTTTACCGCTATTTTGTTTTGTTTTGTTTTATTTTATTTTGCCGGATTTTGTTTTGTTTTATATTTTTTGTTTTATTTCGATCGCTAATTAATATAGAGTTGCAGCCTAACTCGTAGTCTCTTATAACAACGACGCTCTCCAAATCGTTAGCCCCTATTTTTTCCCTACGGATCCGCCCCGCTTTTCGGCTGCTATAATAGAGTATATAGCGCGTAGCTTAGAACTTGCGAGTTTAAATAGTATAATTATCACGGTGTAAAGGCACAAGGTAGGTAAGAATATACGTAATTGTACGAAGGAGTAAGAGGAAAGGTTTAAGGGTGTGATCTTAGACTGGCCTTTATAGAGGCTAGTTTAGAAGATTAGTTCTGTGGTAATCTTATAAGCGCTATAGAGCTAGTACGATCTGTGTAGCGATAGCGATAATAAAGCTATCGTAGCCTTTTGTAGAGGCTGTAATAGCCTTATATTATATTCGGAGCTATAGCCTAATCCTTAGTTTTAATAGCTGCTAATTGTATACTTTAAACTATTATAAAGCTAACCCTATAATACTACTCCGGATTAAAAGAAGTTATATAGTTAATTAATAATATATAAAATAATTGAAATACTTATTAATTATTTAGTTTATTTTATAAAAGCTTCTATGGCTATTGTTACTTTACGTAGCGATTTCCTTAATCCTTTGTACTTTGTAATTCCCGCTAGTACTGGTGAGTCCGCTCCTACTTTTATTAATAGCGGTTAATCCGCTTTTACTAATTATTAGTCCGTTTTTATTATTTTATACCGTTTTTCTATTATTGTAACGGGTCTGCACGAGTAAGGCACAGCGAGCAGTCGTGTAAGGTTGAAAAGGTATATTTAACAAAGAGGAAAGGAGACTGCACTAGAAGGGTATAGTCGGGAAAGGGTTTTGTACACCGTGGTACCAAGGCCGGAATATCCCCACTAGAGCCCTCACAGCAAGCTTTATAGACCTAGTATCAGCCAAGTCTAACCTCTAGGCTCTAGCCCTATAATATTACCCCCTTACTCCCCTAAAGAAACGTAAGCCCACCGCATAAGACGTAGCTAATTATACGAAAAATAACCAAAGATCTAGCCCGATAATTACACCCAACCTAACGCATAGAATAGAGAAGAAAATTAACGACACCAAACAAAAATTATTATTATCTAAGCCCCTAAATAAATATTATATAATTATTTACTCCTATTCGAATTGGTAGTACCCTCTAGCACTTACCCTTACAAAGTTGTGCCTAATAGCCTAGGCACTAAGATTTATAAGGTATTTAGAAATTGCCTATCTAGGAACCTCTTCTATTAAGTAATAAATCTATACCTTATAAGTAGTTAGATTAGAATTATTACTTTTATACTTCGTATTACTCTACTCCTTTAGCTAATAGGAGCCCTTATTACCCGGTGTAAATTATTGTAATAATTATAGAGTTGTTATAGGGTTAGCCTTGTAACGGTTTAGAGTATGCGGTTGGCAGCTGTTGGAACTAAGGATTAAGCTATAGTTCCGAATATAGTATAAGGCTATTACGGCCTTCGTAAAAGGCTATAATGGCCTTATTATCGCTATCGCTATATAGGTCGTACTAGTTCTACAATACTTATAAGATTGTTATAGAGCTAATTTCCTAAATTGGCTTTTATAAAAATTAATTTAGGATTATACTTTTGAACCTTTCTTTTTACTCCTTCGTATAATTACGTATATTTTTACCTACTTTATACTTTTATATTATAATAATTAATTATACTTTTAAACTATTACGTTTATACATATATTTCTTTTCGACCTTTGGAATTGCGCGGCGAGAAGTTGCGTAATTTAGAATTATATTAGGATTACTTCGTAGGAGTCGCGGACTCCGGTATATAAAATCGCTTTATTAAGCCGCGGATTCGTTAGGATTAGATTTTAAAAGCGGTAATTTAATTATTATAATTGCGCTTTTATATTGTAATAGTCCCCTTTAATTACGCCTTTATATTATAGTAATCCCCTTTATATTAAAATAGTTTTTCCTTAGGCGGAGCCGGATTATACCCACGGAAGACAGTGAAACACCATTTTGCCCAAGCTTGGAGATTTTATATTTATTTTTATATTATTTTATCTTTATATTTATTATTATAATATTTTATTTTTATTTTTATTTATATTCATTTTCTTTATATTATTATTTTATATTATTTTTATTTTTATTTATTTGCTTTATATCTTTATTCTATTTTATTTTTATTTGTATTTATCTTCTTTATATATTTATTTTATTTTATTATCATTTGTATTTTACTTTGTTTATATCTTTATTTTATTTTATTTTTCTTTCTTTTCTTCTTTTCTTTAATTTATTTTATTTTTATTTTTATATTTATCTTTATTTTTAATTTTTTAGTTATTTATACTTTCTTTTTCTTTCTTTCTCTTTTTATTTTTATTTTTATTTTTATTTTTCTCTTTTTTTCTCTTTTTCTTTTTTCTTTTCTTTTTCTTTTTCTTTTCTTTTTCTTTTTCTTCTTATCTTTCTTTTTCTTTTTCTTTTTCCCTTTCTTTTTCTTTTTCTTCTTATCTTTCTTTTGCTTTTTCTTTTTCCCTTTCTTTTTCTTTTTCTTTTTCCCTTTCTTTTTATTTTTCTTCTTATCTTTTTTTTATTTTTACGTTTATATTATTTTCCTTTTTCTTTTTCGTTTTCTTTTTCGTTTTCTTTTTTTTTACTTTTTCCCTTTTTTTCTTCTTTTCTTCTTTTTCTTTTTAATTTTATTTTCTTTTTTACTTTTTATTTATTTTAATTTTTATCTCTATTATTTATTTATTTTATTATATATATATTCTTCTATTTTTTTTAATTTTTTTTAAAATTTTTTTTTTTTTTTAAAATTTTTTTTTTTTAATTTTTTTTTTTAATTTTTTTTAATTTTTTTTTATTTTTTTTTTTAATTTTTTTTTTTTTTTTTTCCAATTTTTTTTTTTTTTTTTTTTTATCTTTTTATATTTGCCAGCCGGTAAGGAATTGCCGGCTAGTAGGGAGTTACTGGCCGGTAGGGAGTTACCAGTAGGTAGGGAATTCCCGGCAGGCAAAAAAACTTAGTCGTTTTTACTTTTCCGCTATCTAAAATCTAAGAAAAACGCTTCTTTTCGATTTGTTTCAATAGCCAAACATCGGAAAAGAGAATACCCGGTACCAAAATGAGCGCCTCGATAAGGCGGTCATTTTGGTAGTCTTTTTATCTTAGTATATATCCTAAAAGTAGCTCATTTTCATTAAAATAGAAAAGTATTTAGAAAAGTATTTCGTATTTCTACCGGGATCTACCCTTCCAACCAATTAATCGAATACGAAACATAGTTGCGAAATATAGTGCGAAAAAACGCACGGATTAATACCGTATTTTCTTACTCGATTTAGATTCATTCTAAAAGGGTATAGCGGGCCGCCATACCCTATTTAAGTATGTAAGCGAGTGCTAGCCAGCTAGTTTACTCCGCTACCCCCCTGCTAGCCCCTACTAGCCGATTGTAGGTGACTTATGCTAGCCGTACTCCCCGTGCTAGTAATTTTATAGAATTTTGCTTAGCTTCCTTACTTTTTTCCCCTCTCCCTTCCTTTTTTAAACTATTACTTTTCTCGATTTTAATTCGTGCCCTAAAATTATTAGATTCGCTAGTAATACTAGATTATTAATTATAATATAGTTATTTATTAAAGAAGTAAATATTAAGTCGAGCGACGTATTTAAATTTACCGCTATTAAAATTCCTAAAATTCCTATCGTAGATTTAATATTAAAAACCCGACCGACTTTAAAGTGAATTATATTTCAAATTTTAATATTTATTATTACTTATTATTATTATTACTATCCCTTACTATAGTATTTTATTATACAGCCTCCCTGCCTACCTTACTAATTATATAGATTTAACGATTTGAAATATAATTAATAAACTCGTTTTATAATACTTTTTCGTCGTTATTATTATTATTATTATTATTATTATTATTATTATTATTATTATTATTATTATTATTATTATTATTATTATTATTATTATTATTATTATTATT